>JAHWXV010492581.1:0-28347 GCA_024586415.1 Phrixothrix hirtus | reverse complement strand
ATATATATATATATATATATATATATATATATATATATATATATATATATATATATATATTGTCGTATTGTTTTTTAATAATGAAGTAATGCGGACTTCTATAATCGAGGGTTTCTACTCTATATACACCTTAAATTTAAAAAAGAGAGAAAACCCAGTTTTATGCAATTAAAGAAATTATGACTGCCTTTTTGAAGTTTTGATTAATGTATTTAATTTAAATTGAACATTGTAGACGTAATAAGAGTTTTAAAGTAAGAATGTTTTCTGTATCATCTAAAGTAAAATTAGCAATGCATTTTTTTTTTATAATAAATTATTTCTAAAATAAAAGTATCATGTTCATAGCAATCTTTTTATTTAAAGATGTTTCTTATTTTTTATACTAAATGTATATGTCTATAAACATTTACGTTTAATTCAAAAATCTACGCCCATGTTTCCAATTATATTTTGCATTTTTAAAGGATGAAGAGTAATTAAACAAATACATGTCCGTCTTTCTTTTTAAAATGCAACTATATTTTATCATACAGCAATTATACGCTTTAAGATTTTACATAGGACTTCTAATATAAATAATGTGTTATGATTATGAATTTTGTTTCAATTTAGGAGTCTCATATGTTAAGTACACAAAAGTAAATCGCTTTGAAACATGAATTAGGAAGAATTGAGATATCGCGCTCAGTTATCAAAAAGGAACAGAAACATAAAGCAACCCTATATCTGTCAGTTTATTTCTTAGGTGTATTCAAAAGATACAGTGCCCATTATTGCAGAACGAATCACACCGTTACACACCAGCTGGATCAAAATCTCAAGAGTATATATTTTTGTGGCTGGCCTGTTACACAATATTGTGAAATGAACGGTGTGTACATGTTTGTTTTCAACGCTATGAACAAAACCTTTAAATAATATAAAAAAGTGAAGAAAATTCAAGATATAGCCTGATTTTAATAAAGTGGGTTACTTCAAAGCTATTATAAAATTCTACTGGAATAAAGTTATTACTATATGTAGGTGCATATCAAATCTAACTCATATTGAAAGAATATTAGAGTTAAGTATCTACACTAAATATTACGAATTATATAAACTAAAAGGAATAAAAGTTGTAAACGAAAACCGTACATGAATAACTAAATTACGTATAATATCTATAAATCCTTCTTAATGCCTTCAGCTAAAGAACCGTAATATTTACAACCCTAAATCTATTAACAATTTTACACTTTATTTGAAAAATTTTTGCACTATTGGAACGTTGAATCAACATGGTTTGTAAAAATAATAAGCAGTTTACACGTGCGTTTGTCAATTATTCCCAGTTTTGTTGCAAATATCTGCTAGTGAAACAGATCAATCTACAAAACATAGGTGTTATACAAAACAAGCAATAGAAAATCATATACCATGAATTAAATATAATTATTTACATTTTTCATACAGGTATAAGTTTTCCTTTTTCTTAAAAAGGTAATATTCGTATGGCTCTAATTTATAAGATATTATAGTCAAAATATTTTTTTTAAAATCAATTATGGGTGGATTTGTTTGTTTACGTCACTCTGTATATGCTAAAATTTCTCATAGTAAATAGTCTTTTCAAATATGAATTTAAGGAACAATAGCATTGTGTAGCTATTCTTTTGTATCATATAATTCTGTAAGAAATTTAATACTTCCATTACAAGCTAGCTAATATTTTTATATTCCCCGTCCGTTACAGCTGTTACGTAAACGTTTGATAATCGATTAAATAAATACAGTTTCTAGTATGTACTTAATCATAGCTACTAATCAAGACAGTGGACGATTGAGACGAACTTAGTCTATTCTGTAGGTACCGTAACATAAATCTCCGCTGTATGCATTCCATAGCTTGCAGATTAAAGTCCCCCAGTTCTCGTAAAGGTCTTAGTTACTCAGAAATATACGATATAATTCTCAATACTAACCCCTTTAAAGAGGTACTTGTTATTCTGATATACCTTGGATATCTATGCATAATTAATATTGCATTGCTAACTCTAACAAATCTCCCCTAAGTAATAATCATGATCCCATACTACTAATAATTTCGTCTAGTATTGTTTAAAAGTTTAGGTTAATATTCTTAATTTATAGAATTTTGTACTTTTAGGTTGAACTTATAACGGTCGTCGTTTTATAAACAACTTCATAGGAAAAATGATCAAATGTAATATTTATATATTATTTCCTGTAGTTTGGAACAATATAAGTCAAGTGCTTATTAAAAGTTGTTAAAATGACCGTAAAGAGGCATATTTTATCCTTAATCACTATATGCCGTATGTCCCACGATCAGTTTTCATTAAATGTTTCTGGGAAGTAGTTTAGATTACTATTTTGAAAATTTACTTACGGTAATTCGTTAATGCTCATTCCTTTGAAGATATTTCCATTTTGAAATTACTTCCAGTTATACTCGAAATTGATATAAACTTCCTTTTTGTTAATAAAATACCATTTATAGGATGTCTCGAATATAAAGTGCAATATTTAGTAGACGTGTACACCCTTAGTGAATACAAATCTGTAAAAAGTTTGAATATAGCTCAAAAGTTTGTTCGTAAATTTTTGTGATGAATACAACTCTGGCTATGATTTACTATGAAACGTGATTAAAAATATAAAATTCACTTTATTTTTCTTTACAAAATGTCATATTACATTTATTACCTTGTAGTTCATGGCCTATAGCTATTTCAATAAAAGATAATAACGTATTCTTTTACATAGCATAAATTTGCTTTTTCTGTAACTCTTATTAATTATAAATTATCCATGAAGTAACTATCAAAAATATGGTTTAGTAAATATTCAAAACTGACGTAAGTTTCAATTTTAGTAGGTATGTATAAAATTAACGCCTGTTTGATAGACATTAATTTATATAAAAGTATTATTGCATGCAAGCTACGTTGAAGTATGAGACCTGTTTATTATTTTAATTTAGAAATGTTTCGACAAAATTTAAATTACACACAGCGCAATTAATATTTACACATTACTAATATTAGAACATTTATCAAAATGCAATTTATATTTAAAAATTGGACGATTTCAACTTTCATTGAAATAGTACAAAGATTGTTTATAAATATTGTGCAAAATTGAACAGCGTGTAAAATGGCTTAAAACATTGTAAAATATATTTAAAAGTAAAAGTTATTTTCAAAAATGCAATCGCACATTATGTAAAAACTCGTTTTTTTTAAATATGCAGAATAAACAAGACTCGTTGTTTTAAGGAAGGACAGCAAGTTTTTATTTTTAAAGAGTGATTATCTATTCAATACATTTAGGGATGTTTAACGATCAGCTGAGATGTATCTAATTATATACCTCACTTTATGGCTAGTGACTTACAGCCGGCCAGTAACTTATTGTTAGATATAATAGACTAAGTTAAAAGCAGGGAAGGACTGAAATCCTTGTTAGCAATTATTTTGAAAACTATGCTATTTAGATACCAAATTTATAATGTAATGCTCGTTACCTTTGAGGCGTCCTGCATATTACTGTATTTTTATTCTAGATATAATTTTAGGGCAGGTTGTGTGTCTTTTATCTTAAACTTCTTTTGTTTTCGAGATTATTAATTTTTTAAGGAAAACCCGACTCTTTGAAAACAAATAATTTTTTATCAGATGATTTCTAATGGTATGTAACAGCGGTAGTTTAAAACTTTTATCTAAGCTTCAAAAGAATTTTTTGTAAATTGCAAGTTATTCAATCCGAAAACCCTTAAACTTCAACAATTTTCTTATTCCAAATACAACGCTCTGTATTGTATTACAGTATAAAATACGGAATTTAATCCTACCACGAAATTTATTAACATCTCTTATGGCTCAAATCTACAATTTTAAATTTAACTACGATTTTTAAGGTGTGTCTATTTCCTGCTCGAGTTCCTAGAGGTCTATAAAATTTGATAAATCGAATGTTTTGATGATAGAAAATTCATTGTTGTTATAACTATTGAGTTTTCAATCAACTTTCAGGAGTAATCTTTTGCTTTCGATTTAACAATAGTTAGAGTTAGATATATAAGCAATGGTTTGTTAGAAACACGTTTAATTCGTGGCGAATGTAATTAATGTTCACTGCGTCGTCTAACTGAGTTTGTAATGGTTATTAGTTACTACTAGTTGCAGGTCATTTAAATAAACAAGACAGTGAACAATAATATTTGAACTGTTTAAATTATAAAACTCAGGTAGTGGCCACTTATTGTTTCAAAGGTATCATTGACCCCTGAAGAGGATTTTTACCTAACTGTAGAATATGTATATCCTTTATCTGTATAATTTGTTTGTATATATTTTTGAGGATTTAAAAACTACATTAGAGAAAAGAAATCAGTTTATTAATTAAAACATAGATTACCATACACGATTAATGAATCAAAATTAGATACTTCAAGTTCTACAATTAGAGTGTCAGGCCTCGTTACTTTCTATGATTTGAAATAAATAGCCGTAAGCTAGAAATTTTTGAATAAATAAAATAAAACAAGTTAACAAAATATTGAAATTTGTTCAATGTCTTTAAATGATGGAATAAATCAAGTCTCACTATTATATTTAAAAATTAATTTTAACTTTCGTTATCTTAAGTGTAGTTGATTTTGTTTCTCCGATTTAGTTTATTTTTGAAGGAGGTATTCGCAATGGAATTTATCTTCATGCAGCTTCAATTGGATGTAGTACATATATTTTACATTCAAAGAGGTTTTCGTATTAGACCATGCTTGACTTTCATTCTTAAAAGCTCTACGCTGGACTCACATATACTTCGATCATTGATACGACTAGATCTCTTTACCAACTACTTTCAACTATAATTTCGCTGTACTACATTTGCACCTACACTGGATCAAATGACGTGAATTTTGTTGAAGTTAGCCCTTTTATCAGCTTTGGTGTTTCCATGACAACCAAATTTGTAAATGTGTTTTCACTAGTTACGTAAATTAATTGTAAAACTTCCTATTTGACTTCACTGTTAAAAACGTTTAGTTTTCAAGTCTTGTTCGAGTCCCTATTTTATCAAAACTGATTTACCGGTTTCCTTTATATGAATGTTTAAAAGGGTCGTATGCTTTACATGGTGCATATCTCTAGATAAGAAAAGACTTCTCCTGTATGTGTTTTATGTTTACAAAACCTATTGAATTGATGAAATTGTTCATTTTTATGAATATAGTTTTAAGTAAATATTTTCTGACCTTTACTTCTAAATACTAAAATATTTATTTCTATTAATTATACATATTAACTAAAGTCTTAATTAATATGTAATGAACCTTTAGAGTTTTCATTGAACGCTATCGAGATAAGCTCCATCTAAGAGATTATATTACAGTAATGGTTTAATCAGCTCAGTCTATTATGATCGTTTAGAAAAGCCGACCAATAGTGAACAAGGAATATATTGAGGTAACAGTAATCGCATTTTTTGTAGCGTGTTCAAAATCCTCTTTATCGGACGCAGGAAATAAATTAGGTTGGAACAGAAGTTCAATTCAAAGGATTCCTTCGAAACACCGATGACATTGATTTTTAGTTCATCTTACACATCTTAAATAGGAACATCCACCTAATAGGATTTCATTTGATATATTAATAATCGAAAGTTGCAGAAAATCGGTATTTTTCAATTTGCAATAAATAGATATGATGAGCTTCAGTGACCCAATTCAAATACTACATCTACTTGAAGAAGAATGTTCACGATTCATGGGCTTTAGCGTTTATTCTCGTTTAGAAGATTCCCTAAATCCAAAGGTCGGCATTTATGAACGAAACCTTAATAGAGAACTATTCATAGAATTTTTAAGGTATTAGGTCTGCAAGGCTTTAGATGACGTGTCATTGGCAGAATATTTACGATCATCGTACAAAATTATGACGCGCCAACACACAGGAGGTCACTTTGATACTGTTTGTTAGAGATCTTTGAAGACAGATAGATTATTTGACTTATGCGCGCGCCAAATGTGACGCCGTTAACATATTTTGTTTGGGAAACAATAAAAACCATGTGTGTTCAATTTCAGTGACAAACAAAGAAGATATGAAACGTAGAGAAAAAGACGTTTTCACATCGCTAACCATCAAACAAACAGATAATCGACAAAAGAGGCAGTTCTGAAAGGAACTATCATACCTTCAAAAATAACGGAGACGTCTTTATAGATATACTTTCTTGAATAGTGACTTAAATGTTTCTTTTTCTTTAGTTATGTTATTGCAGTTATTCTATGATTTTCGGATTAACGTCTACAAAATTTCTGTCATCAAATTATTTGATTTATCAAATTACGTGGTTCGCTATTAATGCGAGCAAGAAAATTTTCACATTTTAAAAAATTTTCAGTTCGACATAGAATTAATCTCTGCATCTGACAGTGTAATATAATACAAGCTATTGTATTTGCAATAAGTAGGCTATCGAGATTTACATGTTTCAGATTGCATACGCTAAAATTTCCATAAGACCTTTTCAGACTTGCATGAAGGCACACGGTAGTACCACCACACACCATTAGGTCGTTTTTAAAAGTTATATAATAGAACCATCAATTGTTTTCAAATAAATCATGTTTCTATCAAAAAAACTAGATGCCCAGCTAGCTCGAAAACAGATAAATTTGAAGATGGGGATTTACACATAACATGTCACAAAATTGTCTTTTGCTTGGCATGTGTAATATTCATACTCAACCATTCTAGAAGATGTAGGTTATTTCTGTAGTCTTAGTCATTAGAGTGACTCCACGAGTAGAAAGTAATCTACACTGGAAGTATCAACAAATCTTGCTAATTAAATTCCTGTATAAATTATTTTTTACCAAAATATTGACGCAGCATTTCCATAGGATGTACAAAAATATAACAAATTGCACTGTTTTGCTGCAAAAATAGTAGAAATAGTTCCATAATCTCCTGATATATATTGACTTTAAGGATAACACTCTTTAATAGCTCCTATTTTCCAAATGTTTCTATAGTATTCTGTATGCAATGAGTATAAGCACTTGTATTGGTATGAATACGTCCTTCAACCATTAATTGGTTTATGAACATCCAATTATTACACAAAAGCATAACCTTGTTCAAGGACCAGAGTTCGGTACTGACTAACCATACTTACTTTTTCAGGTAAGAGCCTATCCTTCCCATTCCACTTATAATCTGGTCAAACTGTAACACATAATAGAAAAATTTATACTAATAGGACTGTTATAAATAAAAACTAGAATTAGTCAAGTATCAACGAGCGCTATAGCGATCCACTATTAAATTAAGTACCCTATATATAACGTTTAATAGGGATATCTTACTTCATATGGGATATTTTTATCTGTGGTACCACTAAACTAGGATATTCTTAAATTTTCTTAAATAGACTTTTTCAAATTTCTAATATCTAAGGTAGATTATTCATTTATTCTTTTTAATTTTGAGTAATCTGTAAATCACAATACCACAAAATATGTTAGACTAGAACTTTAAATTCCAACGATTTTCTATTGGTGGTAATATTGCAATGTTATTGTTCCTTTTCAGTTAGTTTAAAATAAATGGTTTAATCTTATTTAGTGAAATACCCTGTATAAGGATTGTATATTTCAAATTATTTTAATTTAAATGCAAGTTTAATTTCATATATGCATTTAATCCCATTTCATACTTGAAATAAACATATGCATATGTAAAATCCATTTTTGATAAATTTTATTCAAATAATTATTCAGCTTTCTGAAATTTGTTATTTTTAAATGGTAATTGCTACGTAACTCTAAAATATTTGTCAGTAATGTGCCTTCATAAATATTTTTGCTGTATCGCTCCGTTGGAAAAATATCCCCTTTCGATATATCATCTTTTGTTTGCACACTCTTCAACGCTCGTGATTCCCCTGAGCATCGAGTTAAAGTTTGAAGTTGTTAGTTGACTTGAAGCTCCGGTTGCAGGTGGTTTTACAATCTTTATAAATTTATTTTGCGAAATATGTAATGTATTGCGACGGATCTGCAAAACGTAGGCCCTGTATTTGTTAATAGTTTTGTACCGCACGTTTTCTATGTTTAAATGAAGTCACCAAATTGTAATGGTAAGAAATGCAAGACTAACCCAGGTAACTTGAGCAAGCGATTATCGGTATTCGATAAATTCTCTTCCCATGAACAGACGAATTTGGTGAATTAATTTATGTATTGAAAACGTAAGGTACAAAACTATTAAGAAACACTGAACCTACTTTCTGCAGATCCGACGCAAGGTCTGACTGTGTCCTTAAAGAAGCATAATTACATTAAATATTTCGCTAAATAATTTTATAAAGATTGTAAAGTCACCTGCAACCGGAGCTTCAAGTCAACTAACTTAACCTAAAGGTTTAGCTAGATTCTCAGAAGAATCACGGAGAGCTTTGGAAAGGCGTCCCGACAGCGAAGACTCTAAGATGGTTTTCACTGTTCATTGTGATGAAAAGTAATTCGACTTTTGAATCTTTACTTAGCATATTTAAAAAACATTACATTCTGAAAATGTAATAGATTACCCATTTATTTTATAACTTAATGTCAATTTATATTACTGTATGTACAGGATGGATATGTGATTGTAATGTATGAGATAGTAAAGTTTAACTTCAATTGTAGATATAATTTTAATTAAATTAAGTTAAAACAGTAAGATTTTTTAATCAGCTTAATAGATTGTGTTTGACGAATTTTAATCCTTTATTACAATTTAGGATAGTTATTGAAGTACAGGTTTCCGAATTCATTGTGTATCAGTAATTGTAAAATCAGGGTGCATGTGCCTGATAGACTCAACTCGCGTGCAACTAATTGATGCTATTGGCAACCATAGGGGAAAGATGTCACGTTATGTTCAACCTTTAGCTAATTAGTTTTACCTGACACCTCTGGAAAAATACACGCCCTGATCTTGCCGTTGATATATTTTCAGCATTAAGTAATTCTTTATCACAATCTGTTAGTACTCCATTAGAATTCGCTCCATTTAAGTCGTAGGCGCAACTAAGGCCCTGCTGAAGAATACACATTTCAGATTAATGACAATAATAGAGCAGTTAATTGCACGTTTCAATTTAAACCCCATTTTCAGTCTAAAAGGATTGTTAAAGAAAAGTTTTCCTGTTATACCATTTTCCAATTTAGGCTATTTAGGCTTTCTGCTTTCTTTTTCAGAAAATCTGATAATACTTGCGAGTTAGCGCTTCAAAGTATTACCTAGCAGTTTGGCCTGCCAAAAATTCTGTTGCTTAATAAAATACGAGGGTAGTTCAATAAGTCAGCTAAAAATTAAGCAAGTGCTTGTTTTTTCGGTGTAAGCGGGTTTTAGATTTCAATATAGTCCTTCCCCAACCAAATATACTCAGCTCAACGATATTAGAGACGTTTAATCAGTAAAACTAGATCAAGGATTACAAAATACGCGTCCAACTTGACCGTAATGGTCTACATTGGATGAAAATGTAATACCAGTAAAGCAAGTTTGCATGTTCACTAAATTAAATGAATATGAGCACGTGGAACATGTTGAAGTGCAATTCATGTAACTTTGCAGTTGCAGTAGCTGAAGGATAGATTAGTCCATTGGTGCATGCTTCGGTGCATGCTTCGGTGCATGCTTTTGGTGCACTTGAACAGCTTTTATCCATGGTTTCGATTAATTTTTGTATTTCAAAGTATAGTTTTGAATCTAACTTTCATGGAAAGTAATAAATCGACACAAAAGTACAGATGCATTACGCTTAAATAATTTTAAACCGTGCTCTAAAGTCGCTTTACGATTACGTTTTTATGCCATTGTTAACGAATACGGCACTTATCTTGCAGAAAGCATTTTTATATCCAAGTGATGATGTAAAATTGTAACCACTCTACTAGTAGACAAGTTTAAAGCCTCCAAAATTTCACGTACTTCCATTCAACGATCTTCCGCTCGCAAGATCGTAAACTTTTGTTATTGTTTCTAGTATACGAAAATCTTTTGGCCTGCCAGTGCGCTTTACATCGCGAACGCTCCTACGAGATTGAACAAAATCATTAAGCCACCTATGGATCATTTTAATCTATGGCACAGGGTCCGGATAATATTTTTCAAGCTTTTGTTTTGTATTAATTGTTATTTTTTTACGCAGAAAATAATATTCAATGAAAACGTAAAAGTTTCCTATTATAATTTAATAATAAAGTTCTTCCCACCAAATTCGATGACGTTATTGCATTGGCTTTGATTGGAGTGCGTGTATCTAAACTACGTTCAACAGAAAAAAATCGTAGTCCACTAGGATCTGAAATTTAAATGATCGCACGTTACATGCTGTTTACTTTAAGTGGTTGTCAAACACAAACTAATCTACAGATGTTCTTAAAATAGCTACGGCGCCATCCAGAAAAATACATTTTAAAAAAATAGTTTCCATTTTATTCTTGCGTTGTACCTCACTTAATGACCTAGCCTCGTACTTTATAAATCTTTAAAATTTCCAGCACTAAGGGAAGACCTTACTTGTTATGTTCTGTTCAGGATAAACGGAAAACATTGCTTCATTTAACTAATTAAATATAACGTGTATAATTTCTTTCAAAATAGCCCGAGTTATAATTTTTAGTGCGTTAGATTTTCAACTTAAAACTATAATTGACAAAGTTCTGGAGAGTGGGATATTGAAGCTTCAGGTTACCTAAGCTGCCAATATGCTTTTACTCAGCTTTATAGGTATCATATTTGTTGGTAAATTTTATAAAATTAAATAAAATAGGTTGACTATGCAGCTTCAAATTCTATATAATTTTTATAATTTCATTCTTATAAAAGTAAAACATTGTTTAGGTGATACTTTTAAATTAAAATCTTCTCTTTTAAATTGTAAGCAGTAAAGAGAACTTCAAGAAAATCGATTTTGTTTAATTGATCATTAATTAAGTCCCGACTAAATTTAATCAGTTCATTTTGCCTAAACAATAAATATAAAAACAATTTAAACACACTCCACGAGTATTTAAGCGTCTATAATTCCCTTAAGCGATAAAATAGTTCTATTTCTACCTAGAAGTTCTTTCTATCAATATTATATACAACTCAGAGATAACTTAAAGGACATATATGAAAAGCATTTATTTTAAAAACTAGAGATATATAACAAATACATTATAAACTGCGGACTATTAAAAGATATTCAAAGTATCATACCCTTAGTTTAATATGCCTAAAAAAATTTGAAATAACTTTCATTCAAAAATATACCCACTTAAATTTAACAAATTTGTTCAAGCATAGCTCTAAAAGAATAAATTCGGATTAATGTCCGCTTTAAGATTTAAGCTAAAATTATTAATGAAGATAAATTTGTTTGGATTAAAAATAGTACTGGGCATAATTAATAATTACCAAAAGTTATTAAAAAGCAAAATAATGATTATTCATCTTACTTTTAGAAGAAAACCAATGACAATCATCATCAGGTAAATATAATATTATTCAATTTAGAATACATGCAAGTTTGACTTGAATTGTTGCCAATTTATGGTATTACCATCGTGTTTTCAACTTTTGTATTATTTCAGTATATATTAAAACATTTGTTGAATACTAAATATGTATTTTAAATAACTATTACATGGTATTACAGTTCAAATAATTAAGATAAAGGGTACTCTAGCAAAAATAATATTCCAAAGAACGATTTGAAATTTAAATTAATTTCTATTGAAGAAACGTCATAAAGAGGCATTAAAAAATTATGAATTTGATAGTTACTTATTTGCAGAAACCAAATACTTCTACTATCCTCTTTAAACGGTTTCTATGTTCAAAATTGTTCTGCAAAGAAAAGCGATTAACTACTTTCCTAAGATATTGTATGTAATTCTAATTGTTCAAACAGCTTCTATTCGGTGGGAAAACTATCAAAAGATTTTTGAAGACCTTTCATATTTAATAATTTCGTTAAAAAAATAATTGTATAAGACAAATAAATACTGATAAGAAACGTCAGCAGTTTAGTAGCGTAGATCAGATGTATAGTTCTAACGGGAGGACTTGTGCCGCGTGTCTCACATGTAATCAAATTCAGAAATCAAATTGCTTATGAAACAACAAACAAAAAATTGTAGTAACATTTTTTACTTCAAATTTTGAATAATATTAGTTAAAGTTTCCAGGAAAGTGCGTGAACTGTTACGCTTTCAAGTCCAGAGAATTAGGTAAACAAATTTACGTTCGATAATAACATTGTTTACTATAAGGTAGTCCAGATATACAAACAATTGGTAGTCTATAAACATGAATCACTGAATGTAGTAGCCGCGTTTAGATGTAAAACTTCTAGTAGTTTTTCCATACGTTTTATAATTTTATGAATTTTTTATATATTTTAAATATGTTGACACTAAATTCTGAAGTTCAATAGTTACTTTATAAACATTTCTGTTCATTTAGAGTTATTTACTCTTTTCACAGAATTTTCTCATTCACCAGTAAAAATTGCTTTATATATTTCCAATGAGGTGAGAAGTTTTAAAAAAATAAAAAATTATTACTAAACTTATAAGCTTTTATTTTTGAAGTGACTTCTGTATAATTTTCGCAGTAATTTCGGTTTATTCAATTGTATCGAGTAAGTTCGTAATTTAGGACATTTGTAATCAGCTTTGCGCCTGGTTCAACTAGTATATTTTCCGTACTACTACTATTTCTTTCGCTGAAGTAAATTGTTGCAGTGTTAAAAGTACAAAAAGATACATTGTTAGGAAATTTTAGACGCAAATAACTTAGTGGTGACAATGTAGAGTTTAGCAATCTTGTCTTTCCTGTAATATATGAGCATAGCTTGGAAGCCCATTTACAATTAAAAATATGATTTTCTAACATTTTTAAGGTATATGTAGATATTGTTACGTGCCAAGATGGCGTTACTACACGGACAACCTAAAGGCGGGTGATTTGATAGGCTACCAAGTTAACTATAATTTATTCGGTCATGGGTCGACGATATTAAAGCGTTCGAACACCGTAGAGTGTAAGACAAGTCGAAAATCGAGTGCGCCACTGATTTCAAATTTCGCTGGTACTAGGTTTAATAACCTACCCTGTATATAGGATAGTAAATTGTATTACTTGAAACACAAATCAGAATTCTTCGTGGAATAGCACAGCTTTGAAATGATCAATAAGTTTAAAATAAAGGTGTCAGTGTAGTTGACATAATGCTGTAACTTGCTAAATAGGCAGCCCTTCTGACTTTCTCTGTATATAATTTAATTGATGTTACTTAATAAACCTTCAGGTGCAAAATGTGAACCTAAAGCGGCGTTTTGCGTAGGATGGTAAAATTTCTTTTGAATTCACTTGGTATATAATTCACTAGCAACAAATTAATCTTTTAAAATTCCTTACATACTTACGAGGGTGCGTTTTTATATTCGTAGAATAGGGGGCAAGGAAGGTAAATAAAAAAGAGCATCATATTTCTTTTACAATATATTCTCCCTTTACTCTAATTAATTTCTCAGCTCTAGTAATTAATTTATTTATACCAGTGAAAAAAAATAATTAATTTTTGACCTAAAAATACACTGAAACTGCAGTTTTCTCTACAAAGTTCTTTCTTCATATTCGGAAACAAATAGCAATCGCTGAAGTTTCTTCTATAATAGTTTGCACTGATTTTCCTTGTTTTATCAAGAACTTTATAACGGCACGATGTTCAACTTTACCCATATTGAAAACCTTTTTACGTTCTGACTTGTTTAAATGACAACCACTCAAACGCTACTAATTCAATAATAATGCAGTTCGGTATTTATAGTAATAAGACATCAACCTAGACGCTGCGATTGCGGTAACAAGCTCCGACCCTTAGTATCTGCTCCATTCCGTGAATATAAAAACGCCCCCTCGTATAAATTTAGTTCAACTTAAGCTGCATTAAATCTTTTAATTAATTCCTAGTGAAGAAATTTTGTGGTTTTGCCTCGTATATCAAACATTTTGTGCTTAGGTAACCTAAGTCTTAATAATAAAATCTATAAAACAGTTCAAAAGGTTGAATATTTGAAAAAGAAGGAATAACTGGTATTCACGCACATATAAACAAGCAGAAAAAAACAACCGAACACTTGTTGTTGCTAATTATAGGCAACAATAGCCAGTTTTGTCAGTCTTCGTTATTTAAACTTGCAGCAAATAAAGCTACCCATAGAAGAGTTATTTTGCTCCTCTTTTGCTGACATAATGAAAAGAAAATGTGAAATATTAGTAGCTCTAATTATATCTGATGCCAAAGTGTAGAATTAGTACTAATCACAAGATAATTGGGACCTAATTACGTAAGTGCTATATTAACAACTAAGGTGTTTAAAAAAACAATTTGGCTAATTTAACTTGAAATGTTTGTAAAAACATGACTCAGTTAATATTTCCAAGTTATACCAAATTCACAACAATCGGTATGAAAGGTTTTGCAATACTAATCAGAAACAGTAAATTTAACAACACAGTACGCGCACAAGACTTGAAGTAAATAACTAGTCGATTAATCAAGGTCAAGGGTTTGCTATTTTCTTTTACAGAATGCAATAATATATTTAAATTAAAAGTAACTGTTTTAAATTTTATTTAAAGATTTTAAATTTTATTACTTTAATATTTATATCGGACATTATATAAAATTACCTTTTAATAAACGGGATTTCTAGCATGAATATACTCAAGCAAAAGGAACTCTTTATTAGTTTAATTACTTTAAAACATTTATTTTTTAGGTAATAATCTGAAGCGATTGTAAGTAACGACTTGTTTATACAGGGTATATCAGATATAGTGACTTATTGGTGTTCGGATTGCTTTTAATTTCGCGCATACTGTGGTTTTTGTATGATCTCCTTTCGCTCCCTAAAAGGAATGTCATATTGTCTAGAACTCCATGTATATACAAGTTAATGATACTTAAATATTTAAGAGGATCGTCGCTTACTTTTGTGAAGTACTTGATTAATTTGATTAAAATATAATCCCTGTTGACTTGTAGATTCATGCCTTCCCAAGCAGAACTTTTAATTATTAAAACGTATTAATAACTCCTAAGTTGACATCACATGTATCTTAACTACCCTAAAACATTTCTATACCGTATATGTCACTAAAATGGGGAATAGCGCATACTAATATATTACTCGTTTATCACCATTGCAATTATGTTTCTCTAAGTAGAGAGTTGCGTATTAATTCCGTTATAGTTCAGTCGCTGAAACTTGTAATTACTTTGCCCCCTCCTGATAATGTTGTTTCTATTACTCAAGTAACTTTATAAAACATATTATATTGCTATCATTTTCTATAGATCTGGGGTTACGAGGAATATAGTAAACAGTAACTATGGATGAATACTTCTATAATAATTGGAAAAGTATAATACGTGTATAACACGTACAATGCTCTTAAAATAAAAACCAATGCCCTTTTATTGATAAACTTGATTATGATGCCTCCATAAAATATACCCGCCTCAAGTACTATTAATATTTATAATAGTAAACATTGCGAAAATTATATAGAATAACCACTGATGTATTTGAAGTGAAAGTAAAGTGAAAATATATAGCATATTTGCATGTAAGTTGTAGACATAATGCATCTGAAGTAAAAATAGGTAAAATATTAACAAAAGAATTTAAACACAATGACGTTATTCATTGATTAGTATTAACAATTTCGATAAAATAAGGTAATGTTCACATAAATTTATTATGTAGTTCAAGTTACCATAATTTACGTATATAAGTACTTTCTACTTTCATGAAGTAATTATAACTGCAATGATTTCTCTTCAAATTAATATTTACTGGGATGTAAAATATTCTTTTTGACTATTAAATAGCGCTTATATAACAACTACCGAAAGTATGCCTAATAGTAAATTCCCCACCAAAATAGCTCGTTATAGGTACCGACTGCTAAAGAGGGGGAAATAGACTGGATTTTATAAATCTTTCCATCCAGATGAATATATCATAATTTATTTAGGTCTAGAACCAATTCGTGACCTTTAACTTTGTATTTATATATACCTATATATACCCAAGTTCGTTGCAGCAGTTGATCTTAACATAAATATTGTAACCAGATCTACTCATTTTATATATAAACCAATTTTAAATGAACTGTTTTTCTAATTAGTTGTATTTGAACATACACTAAATAATTAATTATATACTTTGTTATTTTATTAATGCAACAACAGCAAAGAAGTTTCTGATAAAGCGACTACAGAATCTTGTCCCTATCTTTGAATATAAATATACAAATACAAACATATACAAATAGTTACTAAATTGAGGGTACATCAATGACAATTTAAAATATTTTAGTAACAAATGGACATAAGAACATTGTAACTTCCCAAAATTGAGCGTACTTATGCTAGTCCAAATTTATGTATAATACGGATTCATACATACTATATATACCTGCATATGTATGTAGATGTATTTCGAGAAGTACTAGGTAATTGAAAAGTATGAGCGCGTATTTTTACGTAATCTCCTTACTTACGAAATAAAGACCTCAGAACTTTGAAAACTTTTATTTTTCGTAGGTATATATGTACGTATATAACTATCTACAACATTTACATACTTAATCCGTTTTCCAGCTGCTGCATTCCTTCAGAATTTTTTTTTGAATAATCCTCAAAATATTCATGTAAAGCACATTTGGCCTCGTGCTCGAAGATAATTTTTTAGTGCTAAGGCGCTTTTTTAAATTTCTAAGCAAAAACAAATCACAGGGTGCTAAATCTGGACTACCGATACTCTGAATGCAGAAGGTAGTGAATTCATATTCCTCGCTAATGCGTTGAACTGCACGTGCGTTTTACACACTGCAGTTCTTATGCAAAAGCAAAATTTTCTCTCTGCAAGAATGGGGTCACCTTTCTTGTATGGCTACCATTAAAATTCGAATTGCCTGTCCATAAACCTTAGCTTTGCTTGTGGTAGCTTTATCCATGTATTCAACCAACAAACAATCTTCTATATCGCAAAATACAGTTGCCGTTAATTTTCCACCAGAAAACTATGTTTTGGCATTTGTTGGCAGTGGAGAACCCCCCGTGAACATATTGCATGAAGTTTTGCTTTGTGAGAGGATTCCAGTGATAGACCGAAGTCTTAATACCAGTAAGAATTTGCGAAAACAGTCAGTATCACCAATTAAATTTCTTTACTCAGGAACCTTTTCCATGCATAAATCATCAAGCAAACATTTTAAAACAGTAGTTTCCGATATGATAGCCGCCGTAGCAACGACAACCACTTTCACTCACTGATCCAACAACACTAAATCTTTAACTATTTTTGCTGGTTTCAGCTGACCTTGATTCAACAGGTTAACCTGGTTTTGAATGATACCATAACAACATTCTATCCCATTTAGCCCCAAATTTCACTTGCACATATTGATGGTCCTTCATCTCCATAAACAGAAATCGTACGTTCCTGGATGATATTCGCATAATTTACTTCAAATTTGGTACAGACGTAAGCAAATTCTACAAATACTTTACAGTCAAGAATTATTCATTCAACCTATCATTTTCAAAGCTAGAAAGATTACATAAAAATACTTCCGGATACTTTCATGATAAGATGGCAAACGGAAAGCGGAGGCAATCCAAAATTTCTGTGAGAGAACTTGTGCTGAAGTTGGACTTTGATGGAAAAATCTCTTAGGAACATAGGTGAAATAATAGGCCGCACTCATTTTACAGTACAAAAAATTATTAACAAATTAAATACGTAGGGTATTTGCGGAACAACCAAGGTACTGGTGACAAATAATATATTCTCAGTTAATCCGAAGGTGTGCAAAATTATGTCATGAGGTTTTGTCAATAATAGTGCGAAACGTACCATATGATATCACTCGCCGTGTATTACATCAGGATAGTTACAATGTTTAAGTTTTCCTCCGAAAGCTGTTTATACTGAAGCAAACTGTGTTAAACACTTACAGTTACACAAAACTGCATATCAATCAACCAGAAGGGTTTTGAAAAAGCGCCCTCTTTTGTGATGAATCAAAATTAAACTTAATTGGTTTGGATGTGTATGGAGACAGTCAGGCACAGAATTCAAACAAAAAACAGTTCAATACGAAAAATATGCAACAATATAAAACATGGCGGTGGTTCAATCCTCTTCTAAATTTTTATGGGTGCTAGTGGGACAGGCAACCTAGAGCTCCTCATTAATAGGATTGTAATTAAAATGAGATATCTGAATTTTTAAAGAGAAATGTAAAAGCTTCCACTATAAAGCTACAAGTATCGGGTATATTATTTTGAGCAAAGCAATGACTGATTCAACAGTGGTTCATTTACAACATTCCTAAATGCTTCTACTTCGAGTGCCGGTTTAGAGGATCCATGTCGAAAGCTACACTGCGAAAAGTTCTTGTAACCCATACTCTTGTAAATGTAGCAGTCAATCGTGACCACACTTTTATAATGAGGTAGCAAGATTCTTCGCATATCTTGAAGGTGTCAGCGCTGTAGATGGCATGCCTTACCAATTTTCAGCTGCTGCAGTATCTCTGGGGTCTTTTAAATTCAGGAGGAATACAACGAGACATTGGTAGATCTTTTGCAATACAATGAGCTAGCGGATATACTTCTGATACATCAAAAAGATTTATGTATTGTTCAGTGGTAATACCGAATCGCGCTTTACGGATACCTTAGAAGGATGCCATGAAATCTTCAAATGATAATTCTTTACTGTTGACTTCCACATTCTCTACCATGCCCTTTGTTCAGGTTGCTCTTGGTCCGAATTCCTACCAGCGTACGGAGTTAACCGATCCATGTGTACCACTCTAGGTTTCCCTATAGGTGTGTTCCTGATCCAGTATAATACATCACTCTTCCTTATTATGACTTAAACGGCCCATGCCAAGATCGTTATAGTTTGGATAATAGACGTCGTAGTTGCTACGGATGTTAGAATCGTACCAGATCATTGCGATGAAATCCTCCGTTTTTAGAGTACATCATAGTAGGCCTTCATTAGACAATAGGATCTTATCGAGTACTCTCACATGTATAGTGATAATCATCCTTCAAAGGCTCACAACATACATACTTCCGGAATTCTTCTCTTCTACAGGCCTACTGCCGAACTTTAGATCATATGGTAGTCCTATATCATGCTTATACAACACATCCGTATTGTCGCCTGGTGTCTCATGTACTGTTGATCGATAGGTCAATAGAAATAACTATAAATATTAACCCTAGTCTCGTTGATGATCTGAGACTGCTTTTGCCAAATATGGCTGTGAATGAAGAGTAGTAGCTCTGATTTTTTAGAATTATCAACTGCGTCTGTTTCTCAGCTCCATCTTCATCCTCCATGGCTCTCTGCAGAAGACTGTACTGGATTTACAAGGATCCTATTGAACCCAGTATACTTTAACAGCATTTTTTCACTGGACTACTACTTCCCATGTAGATTGTCGATAAAGGTTCTTCGATTTCAAATTTCAAATTTATACCGTTTCTTGATCAGACCTCACATTTCCAAGTCCCCATGATGATTATTAACAGCGGTACGTTTGAGATGTTCTTTAATTTTTGATCCCAGTCGAGAGCAGTTATTTACAGTCTTCTAGACCACGTGTTCTCGACAAAGCATTATCATTACAGTGGTTCCTTGCGTCATAATGTTCCTGATGGTCTATATTGTCTATGGGATTATTTCTTAGGTCTGTATATTTTTTCTCAAGTTGTCCATATTTTCTACATCGTAGTTTTCGTTCAGTTGGTTTTTGTGTCTTAAGTATTCATAAAATTGTTCCTTTCACAATTCCAACGCGATTCTGGATTTTTCCCACGGCCCTTACGCAAGCATGTCCCTTAGATACTTGTTTGGTTGTTTCACATTCTAACGTATGAGCCAATGTATCAGCAAAATCTTTCCTGTAAGCTGGTCATAAGGGCCTTCTATATTTTTATAGCTCGAAGACCACCAATAAATGTTTGTACTCCAAGTTTTTCGAAGCAGTCTGATATGCTAACATAGCTAATCGTGAAATTTCGGCTTACATTTAATGAAAGTTTTCACCAAATTTTAACTTTTGCTGCTTAATTGGACATAATAACTTGATGCAGGTGCTTGACTCCGTAGCGCACTTGTAATTTTGAGACAAGGTAGTCAAAATTACTTTGTAGTTTGTCGGGCACTGTTTGCAAAATATCTAAACCGTAAAGCCGTTATCAACGCGGTTACCTTTTTTTCCATGTTCCGCTTGTTAGATTTAGTGACTGTCATAAATTACTTACAATAGTTAGCTAATGGTGTTTTACCATAATACGTGAGCTGTTTTGCCGGTTTTTGTGTATTCGCTTCTTGTTTTGTATAATGTGTAGATGGTATTTCAAGCTCTGGAACCCTACTTATTTGCCCATGGTCAGAAGAATAAACTTCTACTAAAAGTCATATTTCTTGATTATCTCATCGACTTTTCTGTGATAGTTTCAATTTTTTCTTTTAATTATTTTTGATTTGATTTAACTGACAACATTTTTTCTGGTAACTCGCTTGTGATTTCTTCATGTACTTTGTTTAACTGGATCTTTATTTTGTAATTAATATGGAAACTATAAATTCTAGAGTATATAAGTAAAAGTTGAGAAATTATGATTCATTTAAGTTGGTAATCTAATATAGGGCATGCCTCATCACCGAAATATACTGGGTTATTCATAACACAGGTCATTGCTAATTTTGTTGCAAAATTATTAATATTGTTAGTTTTATTCTACTAATGTACTTTATTTATGATGATCTACGCTCAATTTTATGACTAACTGTACATACATATATATTTTTCTGCAATTCAGATAATTCTTAATAGTCGCGGGCCTATATCGGTGTAGTGGTTAGTATTTTTACTTCTATGCCCAAGCGACGCGGGTTCAAATCCGATCGAGGTCGGTAAATTTTTCAGCGCAGAAAAATTTATATATATGGCTTGTTCTCGGACAAGAAAGTAAAATCGTAGGCGCATGCCCAGGCCCAGGCCCATTATGATGTTTTCCATATTAAAAATCCCCGATGGAGCCCCCCCGGATTCGGCAAAGTTCTAGTAGGCATAGCGAAATGATCCTAGCAGTTAAAGCAAACAGGCTTAAAGGAATTCCGCATCCCAAAGTCTTAGCTACAAAACAAAATAAAAGTAAAAGAATTGTTGATAGTTACACTTCATTGTTTAGAATGTGCTACTTTGAAGTACAATCAATTTTAAAGTTGTATCATTTTCTATTTTTTATTACTCAAAAACCGTCATCGATTTGAATATTTCGCTGTTTTATTTAATAACATCTTTAATTAAATAACACGGTGTTTTGAAAACACACAAGGTGCATGTTGCCATTTAAAGAAAGGTTATGACGTCTAGAGGCGGGAGGTTGACAGCACATGTCTATAAACTCAATAAAACGACGTAAAAGTGAAGAAACCGGTTGATGTGTCTTTAGATTTTCCAATAAAATCAAACAGAGTAATATGAATTTTATTGCCAATTTTAGGCCAACTCAGTATATAATAGGTATATTTGAAATAAATGTATTCGTGATTTTTTATTCATTATTATGCTAGTTATAAATAAATACCGACTTGGTGGAATTTTATACATACAACCTACGTACGTGTTTTGATATTTGATACTCGTAACCTTAGGCCACGTCAAATTTTTTAATACTAGTTTTTAATATTACAAGTATTTGGTCTGACCTTGATTAAGAAACGATTTATTTTAGTAACTATTATATTTTAATAGTACATTCATATTATTTATTTATATTTCATTATAATAAAAACAAGGAAACATTAATTTTCAAAGTAACACAAATACTGTTAATACCTATTGTTTGAAGGAATTTTAAATGTAGGTACATTTAAAATTCCTTCAAACATTATAAAATACTTTTAAAAATTAAAAACGTGACACTAGGAAAAAAATTTTTATTATTCTATAAGTAATTTCTTATAATATCTTCAAGTTCAATCATTCTCTACTTTAAAGTGCAGTTTATAGTGTAAAATAGGGTTCTGCTATCTGTACAAAATGTATTTGTCAAGGTGATAAACTTTTCTGTAAATTACTTCGTAATTTTTCTTAAAAATTGTCGTTTTTATGTCATGAGTGTTTTAATTTATAAGCTATTTTGAAATAATTTCCGTATTTCATTGCACAGCTTGATCCTTTACGAATGTCATGAAGTACTCAGCGTGACCTTATAATTCACTTGAAGTAAGAAATATATGACATCAGTTAGGCTGAATTACGTTGCCTTAGATAGGGAGTACATTTCAATATGGCGCCTATTTCCCGTCTTTAAGGCCTTCCCTAAACTAATATCGTGCGCTCTTCATATGCACTGCAGTGTGGTACATATTAGTTGTTTTCTATTTATGAAAAATAGTATGAACATATTTCGTTACTATAAATAAATGGACTAATTATCAATTAGCAATATTAACTACGAATAAAATTGAATTGCTGTTCTGACCTAAACGTATAACTAAATTGAACTTTTTATAATAAAAAGAATTACTTATTAATTATTAATTAGCATTTATTACAAATAATGTTTAAGCCGTGTTCGGATATAGGCCATTCATTTATTTTCCTCAGATTAGGCATATTGTTTGTAAATAAATTACATCGAAGTAAATGCTGTTCTTTCTAGGAATAACTTAAAATTTTGTGTATATTTGTAACTAATAATGTTTCCCTTTTATAAATATCTCTTATTTATTACAAATAAAGTGTGCTCAAATAAATATTTGTTAAGAAGTATCCCAGTTTTTCCTTCAGTGTAAGTACAATACATCAATTTTAAAGAAAGTAAGCCATTTTCCATACCGTTATACTAAAATTGTCCATTACACGCGGGAAGAATTTCCAGTATTTTTGGAGTTTCTAATAAAACTTGACTGTTATGTGGCAAATGCGGTAAATTGTCAACCGCGCTACTGCTTAGTCTATGTTTTAAACACCAATTGTCTTATTATTATCTTTTTCATCGGAATATCCGCAATTTTCATCAAAACGGATTTCACTGTAGTTTTCATCTGTATCGTTATTAAATTGATAGTTTTCTCCGATTAAATTAATTTCATTATCTTCGACAGACGTTGATTTAATAATAAACTTATCACTTTGTACTGTATTTAGATTTCTTGAAGTAACTTCTGTATTAGCAAGATAATTTTAAATTAATTCTACATATGTATGATTAAATTGCGACTTCAATTTCTGCAAAAAGATATATAATGACCACACAGATTTTTCTGCCTAAGCACAATAATTATCCAACATAGTTTTAAACATCATGTTAAAATGTGTATTAAAAGCGAGATTTCCTGTATAATGCATTTTAAGGGTTACCAGAACTTTTTAGTAACTTTTAATTAATAACTCCAGTAATAAATACTTTGACGTTAAATTCTTTGGTCATTTTAGCGTTATTGGAACTTGTGTATCAACTAGAAGGCACAAATTTGTAGTTGTGAACAATAGTAATCAAAATATTACAAAAACTTGAAAATTGACTTGTAAGAAACTATTCCTTCAAGGTACTAATTAAGTATTTAAAGATGGTTATTACTGCTTACAATTTTTACCCTATAGTTGAAATTTTTTAAGAGTAATTATGAATTGGTTTAATTACGTTGTAGGTATTTTTAATGCTACTGAATCGTATATAAGTTAGTAATTGTAAACAGTAAATTTTACGATATTTTTACTGATAAAAAGTGGATTAGGTAATTTTCACGTTAAAATAGAAATTTATGTAATAGTTCAGTAATATTTACTGCGCTAAAGTAAATATAACTCCAATGCCTGTTAAAATTACTTAAAGCACTAGTTGGGTTATTTACACCATTGTACCAACATCTATTTTCCTATTCTATTTTATTTAATACGTCTAATTCTAGGTATACTTTATAACAGCTACAGGTAATACAGTGTGATCTTAAACTTAAACGGTTATTTATCAGTTTCAGTGGCGTACTTGATGTAAAACGAGATCACCAGTTATTTATTAAACTGTTGAGAGCTAAATCAGATCTTCTTTCCTACATATAGAACAATTTTAAGTCGTTTATCTACAAATGAGTGACCTGTTTATCGTCGCCTAAAGCCATCGCCACTTCAAACTCACGTAGGCTCTTTTTTGTCATAGAAAGTGTAACTATCCCATATTCTTAACTAACTGTGCAATCTTGTTAGTTCTATGTTCTTATAGAGAGTATCATAAGTGTCATACGGTCATTTATGCCCATATAAATAGTCGTTTCTTGCGGATTCTTTAGCGTAAAGTCTTCTTAAAGTTATCAACATCAATTTTATGTACTAGTACATAAGACGAACGTAATACCCATGTTTAAGGACCAACTATTAATAGGACCCTTAGATCCGTTACAATAATGTTTGGTATAAATAATTTTCTAACCACATTTATCGGTTTAGTGAATACGGTTTCCAGGGTTTATTGGTAGAGCTGTTTTTGCGAGTTAAATCTTATTTTAGTATTACCCGTATTCAAATATGTACAAGCAATTCTCGATTCTTTGGGAGTTCCAACTACATACTCGATGTTAGAAATGTGTTTTATTATTTCATTTAAACTCTCATAGAGCAAGCAACGGCAAATTGGAATCTTTAACTTCCCAACTGTCTGAGCGAAGTTCAAAGCTGATTATAGATGTGTACTTGGTATAGATTATAAGTTCCCAATTTCGCAGATATTAAGTAGCTTAGAAATTGTCTTTATATGGGCTTCTTACTTACATGTTAAACCTATTTTTCATTGTTTTGAGCTAATGTTTGTAAGTTTAATGAAATTTAAATCAATTTATATGTTAAATGAAATAAAATATTTTAATACAGCTAGGTTCTGTAGTATGCTCAGCATAGCTTTTATAAATATATACATTTCTAAACTGCAGAATCAATTAAGATAATAATATAAACAATTATTAATAAAATTTTTAATGCATTAAGTTTTATTATGACATTGCAATGATTTAGCCTTGATATAATGTACAATTTTACAGTTGTTATATAATTATTTATATAATACGATATTAATATTATGTACGTATCCAAATTATCCATGTCTAAAAATAAATTTATTTCTATATAGGATTATTTTGGGTAATATTTCAAGTATATAAAATACTCTTGAACGATAGAATTTTTAAAAAGCGTTTTATAATATAAACATTTTGAAAATAAATTTGTGAGAATTAAATGGCCCTAAACTTTAAACAAATAGAAATATATTCTGACAGCATCAAACCGCTGATCGGAAAAGTGTTCTTTAATAACAGTTACCGCCAAAGCTTTACCAAGAGCCTCAGGCTGCACGTGTCATTAACTTCAGAATATAGGACTTACCTAGCAAATAGTATATAAAACTAGGATTATTTTCTCCATAGTACCTTGATATTATTTTAGTTGAGTTCAACATTCCTTTATATTTAAATTTTTATTGATTAGACAATTAGTAATTAGAAAATGGCAACAAATGTTGAACTAACTTTAAACTGCCATAACTTCTATGAATATGCATGTAGGTTAACTATTTATAACGTATTAAGTACTTTATTAGTAGAATAAACCAAAGTCAGCGATGCATATGCATTATCAACAATACATTGCTTTATAGATCTCTCTGCGTGTAATCTTTAAATGAATATATAGGTAATAATTAGATTTATTATGCAAAATTAGGGGCTTTCGATTTACAGATGCTGGATCATATAATAGATAAATACCTCAAGCAGTAGTTTGTATGGAATCTTTAATTAACAATATGAAAATTAGGCATTATTATTACATTACGGGTACTGTAAATATGTAGGTATGAAGTGAGTAAATGGTGTAGGCTTTGTTTTGTTGAATACTTAATTTATATACATATAGCAACTTCGATATATTATTTTAGACTCTTTCCCGTACAGCTTCTTTGTTTTAAATATTAAATGTAAAAACCCGTGCACATTATAAAGATGCATTAAGAATTGCTTTGACTGCATACTACAATATTACAATTTTAAATGTGCAGATGATGCATATGTATGTATGTAAATATTGTATAATTTACATTTTGAACTATATAATAAGACTGCGTCTAACATAATTGTCTCCACTACGGAATTTCCTTTGGCAGACTAACTTACACAGTAAGACGCACTCAAATTACAATTTGGATTCATTCACTTCAACTTTTAACTTTCAACTTCAGCATGATATATATAATGATATTAGCCACTAATTTTGAAGCAGTTGTTTCAGTAATGAGTGCGTAACATGCAGACCTAAAGTAAGCATTGTTACTTTAACAGAGTCCAAATTATTCTACCTAGTAAATTACTGTCTCATTACCTTCATCCTGTTGCACTCTAAATTTTATATTATTCACAGAATTAAAATTGCATACGTATAAAATATGGATAATCTAAGAACTACAAGATTGTTATTTCGATAGAAGAATTGTTCTTGGTGGTCAGAGCTTAGCAAAATGTAACGAAACCGAAAATTCACGAAATACTATTAGATATCAAATGAAGTGTGCCTTCATTTATATCGTTATGTTAGCAAATAGAGCTTTAGATACTGAGCTATGGAGAATCATGCTCATTCTCATTCAGGTTGACAATGGCCGTGTTGCTGTGACCGTGGAAGGGTAGGTCGAAATGTTTCACATGTTTCTCCGCAATTAATGAAAGTAAATGAGATCACAGGATTGCAAAGATATTCAGAGCTTAGTTGATATGCATATAAAGTTTCAAGATTCAGAAATATTGGTTACAGTCTTTGAGCTGTTCAGAAATGTAATAGTTATATTTGAAAAATTGTAGCTACAGCCCTTAATGTTAAACTTGAACAATGTGCGGTACATGTACAAAATATTTATGAGGATTTTCTCATAAACTTCTACTTTGAAAACAGTTATATTCTCTCAAAAACATATTAATGATCATTTTTAATTTAAAAGGTTAATCTAATACAACGTTGACGTTATATATTGAATTTAGTTTCTATTGGTTTCTTTCAATATTGCATAGGGTTCACTTGTACATTAAATTAAAAACTAACTACCGTATCAATTAGTATTATTTTAAAAATAATTTTCCTGTATTTATCTGCATTAGTTGATCATAAATTGTACATTTATAACATGAATTACTAAAATTGGGCTGTTGTAAATTATTTTGAAGTTAATAATTTCTGTATATCCTATTCAACCCATTAACGCCCAAAAATAGAATAACTAATGCAATATACCAAACTGTTAATGTAAATGAAGATTGTATTATGTTAATATACACGCTTATAATAATTTTCAGTCATATTTTATGAAAAGGGTGTCCTCGAACGGACACGTTAAGCAAACATGAGATATTTTTCGAAACATCCTTTCTCAATGCCTATTATCTTTTTCCACGTTTTACGTACCTATCTGGCTTTCATATGACTTACACAATACTTTGGCTGTCTTTCAACCTTCTCTGGAAAGTGACAAACTCCCACAAGTTCAACGCTAGAACCCGCTTTTCTCTTCTGTTGAACGCTCAGTGCGCTTTGAATTATATTCCGTTGAAATTCTAACTGATTCGTTGCTATTTTAGTAACAACTTTTCAAGAATGAGTCACAAGGATGTCTAGAAAGTAAATTAATTGAACCTACCACAATTTTTTACCTTTTATACTAACCCCGGGCAATGAAATACATAGATCATGAGAATCAATTCCCACCATACCGAAATTGTAAGTTTCAACCAGTTTTAGTTGCGTTATATTTTATTTCGTTTCAGTAGTTTTAGACCAATGCCTAACATGGTACACTGACCCGGTCACGTGTAATTAGTTAATATCAAACACAAATTACTATCATTCCCTTTCACATACAAAATAGCATTCCGCTCGTTGAATCTGTAACCGTAAGTTCCTTTATTCATTTTTTGGATTGGATACGTTATTATAGTACACTTCCTGTACATTTTACGTTTTTTTCTTTTCAACTAAACTAAAGGGTCTTCCAATAAGAGGTTTCATTTTAAATAACCCTCCATTTTAACAAATGTCACGAGACAATTTGGTACTACTTGACAGATGACAAGTAAAACTACGCCATTAATAAAAATGGAACGATATACGCTTCCACAACGCATTGAAATTATTAAAATTCACT
>JAHWXV010492576.1:0-12228 GCA_024586415.1 Phrixothrix hirtus | reverse complement strand
AGATAATTGAACAAGTGGATAAGTTTGCTTACCTTGGCAAAATGTTTGCAAATGATGAGCGAATAGATAGTGAAATTGAAAACAGAGTGAATGCAGGCAGGAGAATAATTGGCAGGATGTGGTCAGTAACCAAGAATGAGCAGTTAAGTATGTAATCAAAGAAGGCTGTGTACAATAGTGTATTTTTTCCAACTGTTTTATATGGCAGTGAGACTTGGGTATGTCAGAAGATGCATATGAGTAAAATAAACGCCGTAAGTATGAGACACCTAAGAGCTGCATGTGGCAAAACGAGACGTGACATAGTAAAGAATGAATGGGTGATGGATACATGCAAGGTGAAGGAGACACTGCCTGAACTGTACAAAAGAAGTGCGTTAAGATGGTTTGGACATGTAGCACGAATGAGTAATGATCGCTTAACAAAGAGAATATATGAGACAATTATGAATGGAAAACTAGGTAGGGGTAGACCGCGAAAGATATGGTTGAATATGATTGAAGAAATTGTTAAAGGAATGAGAAT
The DNA here is from genome assembly GCA_024586415.1 of Phrixothrix hirtus. Taxonomy (NCBI): domain Eukaryota; kingdom Metazoa; phylum Arthropoda; class Insecta; order Coleoptera; family Phengodidae; genus Phrixothrix; species Phrixothrix hirtus. The sequence goes on along the minus strand of JAHWXV010492576.1, from coordinate 11,702 downwards.
AAAGAGCGCAAAGCATAGGAGAGCTTCCCAAAAACATTGTATGAATTTAATGGAGGAAAAGAAGCGTGTAAGGACAGAAAGGAATGGAGAAAAATAGTGAATGGATGATAGTAAAGATAGTAGGATTGGTAGGTAATGGTGGGATGGTGTGGATATTGTAGAGTGCTGGGAGTTGCGGTGAAGGGCGGTGGTAGTGAGAGGGGTTGTTGTATGGGTGCATGCTGTGGTTGTGAAGGTGGAGGCTTGTTATTGGGTTTTACCTACCCCGCTAAGGGAATGGCATGATTGGTAGTAGTAGTAGTAGTAGTAGTAGAAGGTGTAAATTAATTTACAAAAGCACTAAAATGGGTTGAACATGATTTTAAATAAACAAATATTTTGCTTTAAAACGCAACTAAAATAAAATATCTCAACGAACACGAGGCCAAGTTCATATCATCGCATGTTCGTAAATGGCCTACTCGTGAAATAAATAACTATTTACATGAATGATGAGGATAATTACAAAATCAGTCATTTAAAGGAGTACACTAAATAACGATTCTTTGTTTATAAATGAGTTTATGAAGCTAACAATGCATGAAAATATACCTGACATAAATTTAAGCGTATCAAGAAACAGTATTCAGGGCAATTCTATAAATAGATATTAAAAGTATTTCTATGTAAGGATACAATATGATTGTAAATTGCATGTAGGCAGTATATACAAACAATAAGTGTGATTCATAAATATAACAATGCAGTTATATAATTAAAAATACACATAGGTCGTACTCAACACATTATTTTAAAGCAAATAAACGATTATTGGACTACGGCTGACTTTATTTAAGTTAATGATTATTACAAAACTTTGGACGTTTAAAATTTAATTGCAACGTTGTCTTATAATAAAGTTATTAATAACTAAAATTCCTTCTACTTTACCACTTACTGTGTAAATGCATTTATACATATCTGATAAATCGATCTGATTTTTTTGTAATTATTATAACCATGCACTATTTCCAACAATGGAGCAAGGATTTGACCGTTAGTACTAGATGTACAATTTCTTTTGCCAATATACACATTCCTAAGGTCACGATAAGTGTGTTATTAAAATGTTTTTATAAACAGGGTTTGTCGAAACCGCTTTTGCATTGGCAAAACTATGTCATCACAATCAAACTTTTTTATGTCACTTTATAAAGAGTAATTATTGCATTTATATTGACATGAAATTATCCAATTTTGGTATTTACCAATACAGTTATGTTTTTATCGGATCTACCTCTGTATGTGATTTTATTTTATATTATAATTAATTCTAAAAGTATTCAAAAAATTACGATAAATAAAGTTTAAGCTACGTGCTTTGAATTTATGATTAAATAAAATAAGTTACTACAGATCTAGGAATTTAGTTTGTAATGACTCCGAGGTTATAATTACGTACAGATTTATATTTACTCAGATTTTCGGCCAAGCGGCTTTATTCTTATCGAAGATTCATGTCGTGGTTTTGCGATTTGGTTTCAAAGTTGCTTTATATTGTTCTTCAGGGTGCACCAATATTTGACGTTAGTTTTGAACGTACTTGTATATCAGTATGAATACGTCAGCTGTAGTTGTATATTTGGTACTTCTTTAAGTACGCCATATTTGCGTTACTACTTTTGTTATAATTACATTAAGTTCGCATGGCGTTTTAAAATCGTAGTTTTGCGTATATGTATTTAAAGTTTGTATTTAGAAATATCCACACTATCTTTATTCTATGAGCATTCCTCAGTCAAAATGGTCGTCAGTGTTAATTTTATGGTATAAGCATTTTATATTTTAGAGTATAGTTTGATTAATTTGTGAGTTAGATAAGGGTAAATTAAGTACTAATTATATTGACGAGATTAGCATTTGAGGCTGGAATGTCGTCGACTCGCATGTATTTTTGGTCTGTGGGATGGCGAGAAGTTTGAATTACTTTGTAACCGAAATGTCATTGCTTTATAAGGATTATTTAGTTTCAATCCTCTTGGATAAGACCTTATGGGCTAGATTAAATGTCTTTGCGGAATACTTTTTTAAAATTGGAACGACCTTACTTTATCTCTAATAACAACACTTTGATCTCCTTAACTATGACCTTAGGGGACCACGAGAGCTAAAGGAATGTCTATATCTTAAAATAGCATTAATAATCGCAAGCGCAGGTTTTTGATTAGTCAGGTATAGAATCGGTAAAGGTTTGAACGTTTTGGTGAACTTATTTATACCAATTTTATGTCCAATTCTTTTAAATTTTCACTGACAACCCTTTCCATTAGCCTTTTGTATTTTATGGTTCATTGTAGATTTATCTATAATTACAGGTGTCTATAACTAGTTTTTATTCCTATATTGCATTTTACATTTCACTTAAGGGTAGTTCTAATTTCATTACTAGATGTCTCTATATGTATGAAACTGCAAGATGTAATATGTACATCATGCAGTCCTTTATTTGCAATAACTTTATCGATTTTTATGGGAACTTGGTTATGTCATTTTTACAGTAACTTCTTTGTAACATATCTATTTAATCATCTTTCAAACAATTATTGTTCAATTGCTTTTATGTTAAATTAGTATTCAATTACCCAAATCTTATATTTACATTTTAGATGTTACGTTTTTAATTGCTAAATAAATATTTGTTAGATTACCTTAATATGACTTTGTTATTATTTGCTTCTTTTAATTTCTTTTGCGGAAATTTATCGCAAGAACGCATAATATGGCAAACTAGACATTAGTTACAGCTTGCATGGGATTTTACAGTAAGCGGTAAAAACATTGATAGTTTCCCGTCTCATTTCAATCTTACGAAGTTTCTCCTAGTTAAGAGAATAGTTACTTCACCAGCTCGCCTTGGGATAAACAAATTCTGATATCAAAGTTCTTTTTATTATTTTACTACATAAATTATCAAGCAGTAGTCAGATATTCAACTTGCCAATAGATAGATATAACTTTCACATATACCTCCTATAAATTATTAATTAGTGTATTAATCAGATAGATAATTCTTAAAATTAAAATAACAAATTTATTTATGAAACCTGTTCGACGTGAATTTGGAATTACCTACCACGGTTTCTTATATATAAGCACCTTTAGGACTATTTAGTTGTGGTTACCGCAACCATTCTTCGAATCGCTAAAGTTCTGTTATTAAGGTCGTTTTTCTTTTTATCTCCAACATCTTGCCAATTTCTAATTGAGTCAAAAACTTAGCTCCGTCATTTTCGATTGAACTTGGAGTAACTATATATTAAATGTTTTGGTGTACTGCCTAATTTATAAAGAAATAGATGAAGTACGACAATTAAAACGTTGTTGAATTTTTCCAAGCTATAAATATATAATGCAGTTTTAATCGTAACCATTTAAATAAACATTGTTAGCTTTCTTGCCCTTTTTTCGTGTTATCATTTCTAAATAGTGATAATTTTATGCCATAATTCTGTAAATAGCATTTGATAACTACATTAGCCAATAGTATGGTTAACTAGATAATAATTAAGTTGTGATCGACTCCATTTATATTTATATAATATACGAGGGAAGTCCAAGTATGACTCAGACATTTGTTTTCAACGCCAAAATATTGACTCTACACCAAAATAACGTTTTTGCAGTACATATTGAACCCGAAAACTTGTCAAAAAACATTCTCTGACATTTGCGCTGCGCGGGACTTTGCGTCTGAAGGGTGCTTTAAAGTATAAAAAATCATGTTAAATTAATTGATGTATAAATGTTCAAATTTCTATATATATTACAGTTAAATATGTAATATATAAGAATATAATAGGCTGACAAATGCAAAGGCCTTGCAGTGTACTCAAATATGCAGTGTGCATACTACCACGATCCGCCGGGCTACATATTTGAATGCGTCTGACAAGACCTTTCCATCCACGTGCACTTGTTAAATTATTTTATTTTCATGTTTAATGTATTTAACTACAACATAATAAATTTTCACATGTTGAACTATTGATATACTGAAGATATATTTGGTTTTCTCCATATCCAATCAGGTATTCCCTTTCAGCGTCGAAAATCGCTATCCATGCCGTCTATTCTTCGCGTATGGGAATAAAAGGTAATTGTTAGGGGCCAGAAACTATGACTATATGGTAGATGATTCATCAATTCGATTTTTTAGTGTTCAAAAAGATGATTGGTTACGTCGTTGTGTGGGCGCTCACATTATCATGTTGGAGAATAATCCGTCGTCGGGCGTTCGTATTTTTTTATTCTCCGAAGACTTCTGACAAACAAATGATTGTGCACCATTCAGATTTGACCGTTCTATGCTCATATAAAATTGCGTTTTTTAAACTCTTTAATACGCGGAACCCCTTTTCGAAGGCCACCTTTATAGTAAAATCCCTGGCTTGCAGAGTTCCTCGGAACACAGCTTAAGAAACGCTGCTCTAAAGTAATGGTTGCGACATGTTCAGTTTTATCCAACAAATAGGCGACCATTTAGTTCGAAGTGCTTCGAGTACGAACAACCTTGGTTGGCTTGGACTCATCTTGCAAAACACATATCGTCAATTGCTGTTTATTTTCATGATCACATGATTCGTCACCTGTGACAATGTTGTAAATTGTTTTTAAAATATCGCGATGGTATCTGTTGAGCATTTCTTTCGACCCGCTGCTCCCAGAGTTAGCACGGCGTCAGACGCTCATTTGCGTAATACTCAATCAATCACTCAAAAGAAAACCATGACTTATTCTTTTGTAAAAAATAAACGACGCTGGCTCACGGACTAATGCAGTCCAGAAATTCTACGATCTTTCATGGTAGAAAATTTATTACTTACAACAATTTTTAAGCAACGAGCGCATAGTTAGCAAGACCAGCGCATTATTAGAGAGAAGAACCCAAGTACTTTATTGGTGCAAAAGTTTCCGAGAAGGACGAAAACGCATTGAAAATGTGACACGTGCAAGACTCCCACAAACATCAATTACTCCAGCGAATCGACCAGATTATCTATAATGGTCGGCGGATTTTCATATATTACATAGCAGAAACATTATGATTAAGCACATTATTTGCGAAGTGCTGAAATACAAGAAAATTTGCTGTACCTGGATCCCAAGATTGCGTAGTGTGAAAAAATATCAAAGAGTTAAGTGTCAACACACCAGCTGAAACTAATTTCATCAAGAGGAAGAAGCTGTTCTATGACGAGACCTGCATGCATTACTTTATTCCACAGCCTAATGAGGCAGTAAAAATTTCACCTACGCCAAAATCAATGAAAGCCGTTTCTTCGGCAGGGAAAGCTGTGCCTTGGTACAGGGAAGGTGTCATTTACATAGATTTTTTATTACTCCCGGCTTTTGGTGGGAAAGATTAAATCCATTTTTCAGTCAAGACGAAAGAAGTGTGATTCTCATAAATACTGTTCAATTTACTTAATAAACTCTGCATTGGGAAATTATTCACCACATTCCATACAGCCAAGACCCGTCGGTCCCTTGAAGAAACTCTAAGCAGCATCAGATTTGAAGACAATTATGACGTTGAAAATGTGAAAAATTAGCTACACATGCAATCAAAAACCTTTTATTCTGAAGGCATTCTATGGCACCCAAGAAAATGACAAATGTCAATCAATTTAGGAGGGAAGTGCGACCAAAATTTATGTTGTTGTTTTAAAATCTTGTTTTAATAGGAAGTTATAATAATAATCCCGCCAATATTTGAACAATCTGTGTGTTATTTTATATATTTGATTTTGTTTCAATTTGAGTAATTAGTGTAAAACTTTTAACAAACTCTTTGGGTGATAGGTAAGTTGAATTTAAGTTTTTAGGTGACGTATAAATGTAATTTTTTGTCAATTGATGTAATGTAAGTCATCTATCCTGTGGCGACCTCCTAAAATTGCCTTTATTCTATTGCAGATAGACTTACCCGTTTAATTCCATTTCTGATTACAGCTTGTGATCGGCGTAATTAGGATACTAACAGAGAAAATATACGGTGCGCACGGTTATGACCTTGACCGGATTTCTGACATTCTATGGGTAATTATTTCTGATTCCACATTTTATAACATCCCTTCTCGCTGAAGCTAGTTACCCTTATCATTTTGTCTGCATAAGGGAGATTATCCGTTTTTAGTTTCTTACAAGGTATAAACTTCATACAGAAAAACGAATATGTCGTATTTAATGGTTAAAAAAAAGGTATCAATGACCGCATAAACACGATTTAGGAGAATTAACTGTTGTAGGCATTTTAGTTTTCGCCTTAAAATATTACACTAAATTCAACATTAGATGACGCGATTGACAAATTGAAATTTTGCCGTGATTATATATAAAATTGCTCTGATAAGGAGTTTTTCAGCAAAATGTATGCAACAAAACACCAAACATAGAAATTTAAAAATATAAAGGAGAAATGGGTTCCTTAAATTTGTATGATGAAGATAAAGGTTAAGTTAGGTAGCTCAGATTTGAATCTTCAGAGGCGCTCCTTGGATGAGATTGATTAATCTACGGGTTGTATTATGACATTTCCTTTGTAATGCACTTGTAATTAGCGTCGCAGGTCTTAATTTAGGTACATATAATAATCTATCTCTGTTTAGTGTATTTGCTAAGTGCAATAATTCGCACAAATGCACACGTTGTTTATAAACATAAAACTCTGCATTTGGGCTGGTAGACGGCGTTGCAAGTTTGGGTCAGAAATTATTAGTATGTTATTTGTATGTGTCGAAAAAAGTTTTGACAGCAAAAGGCATTAGCAGAGCTGAAATTTATGGTCGTGCGACAGATGTATATGGCAATGGGTGTCACAGTTTACATCATTCGAATGGCGTATTGAATTAAGTGAACGTACGATCACGGAAGATATGCCGAAACTTAGTCAAGTACATTTGGTCCTAACCAGGGAATAAGATGTTTCCGTCAACAACTTTATGCAAGATAATCACTAAGTAAAACAACTATCAACACAATTGTGGTACACCAAGGTGTGCATATAATGGAACCGCAAGTCTCTTCATAAGGGCAGAAACTCAGCTAATGAGTTCTCATTTAGAGCATTTGCTTTGTTACCACACAGGGAAAGAACAGTAATATTTCAAAATAGTGGACACAGATGATTCTGTGCGCCACCACTTCGATATAGCCACACAACGGATGAGTATAAATAGCGGCGGCGTCTCAACACTCCATGCTCAATAAAATCGCGCATTGCTTTTAGATTACCTGGACATAGGCAGGTCGCACACTCACTGCAGCTATATACTTCACTATGATATGGAAACTCTGATCGGCCCGATATGTCATCACATGGGGTTATTCTGTTGCATAACAACGCATATTCGTATGTGACAACAATATACTGACGTGTGATTTCACCTGGATGCCCTCGACCATAGCCCTGTGCAACTCAGATCTATCCCCATGCGGCTACCACATCCTTGGTCTAATGAAAATTTTCTCTTGTGTTACCGATTCACTAACGATCCTGAACTCCTGAACGCTATCTACAATATGGTAATGCACTGGTATACTTGTTTGAACTGACAAGGTAACTATAAGTAACAGATGCATGGCCTAAATATCACCATTATCTTCACATATTTTAACTAATAAATCGTTATAGAAAAAAAATAAGAATCTTATTTTCATTCGGACGACTCCTATAGCATAACGATATAAGGACCCGTTCTTAATGGTTTCAATGTATCTAATTCTATCACTCGTATACTTTTGCAGTACAACACAATCATTTGAATTGCTATGAAATGGCTGTTACAATCAATAGAAGCTTTTAACACGGATAAAGTTGCAGAAAAAGTTCAATCAGTAAACTGGGTAGACTGTCCGTTCAAATCAACTGCTACAAATTCAGCGGCCTTGGGAAATAATAAAATTTTAATATTGGGTCGTTAACACTCATAGTGACTTCATGTGCTTGAATTTCGTTAACCTGTAAAGGCTTTACCAAAGGAATTTGTTTCACCTAGGAATCGATCAACTCAGCAATTGCGTATTTATCTTTTTGGATGCACATAGAATAAGTCAATCTATTCTATATCGTCGAGGCGAAACTTCGTTAACAGTTAGCGTCCTCCTCATTATACATATCATCAGTGTAAATAATTTATCACTTGGTGAAATTTTTGCATGTATGAACACACTTTTGAAAGTTTCGTATTGTAACTAGAATTTCTGTTTTGTCAAACTATTAAACTATAAAATTTCGTGTAAATTTTAACTTCAAACAGTGTGTGTCAATTTATTTGCTATTTATTACTCATTGCATTTCCTTACCGTTAATTACGTCAAGGAAGAGTAGGGTTTTTAAGTATCTCACGCCATTATTTGAGTTGCCGATTTAGGCTTAATCTTTGTATTGTAACGAATTACCTAAATAGAATTTTATTTGAAAATTTATTTTTATTATGCGCTGTCATTTGTTTTTATTTTTCGTTTCAAATTTGGTTATAGGAATATTTTAACTATTTTATCAAGGATGTGTATAAATTAACAAAATGTTCCAAATTATTTTGTACACTAAACTTCTGTGTAGTAAGTTACCTTTACCATAATTTTTATATTTTCAATAATATTAAATATTATATAAAACTGCCGTCCGACACTTCAGCCTAGAAAATGAATTTATAAAAAAATAATAGATGTCTAATGTTTTAAATAAACGAATTCTACGAATTATGTTTAGTAATAAATACATGAACATATGAATATATAAATATATAAATACATATAGAATACGTCGGATAAGTGAATTCTGACGTGCGTAATTGCATCCTAAGTGAATTGATTTATTTCTATATGATGAATCAAAATAAATAACGCCTTAGACTTTTAATATGCTTTACCTAATTCCCAATATTAGTTAACTTTATAGTGGTCTTCAAGTTATCAATGGTCACCAAATTAGGAATTCGGTCCTTTTTTTAACTGAAGCAGCACTTTAAAAACCCCTATTGCCCTTATTTCGGTTTTTTGCTTGGGACAATATTTCGAAAATATTAGGGACACGTTAAAAACGTTAAAATTTAAATTTTTTTTACAACTTTGCCCGATTAGACAGCAACCAGTTATTTATTAAAATGATAAAATGTTTTAAAATGAAAGTTTGAATGTTTTTGGACTCAACTTCACCAAGACATTGCTTTATTACTTAATAATCTTTGTTTTCATCCCCTAACGTCATCTTGCATTAGTACAAGAAAATGTTGAAATTAAAAATAAAACTTAAGGCTGTTAATTCACATATTCAAAATAATTCAATTTAAATTCAAATATATTTAAAATAATATTCGCATGTGTACGTTTTAAATAAATTGTGTTGGTAACACAATAATTAATTAGAAACACCTGGGTTTTCATTACATTTATCATCTGCTCTATATTTCGTTTTTGATTAACTATTATTAACCTATACGAGATTAATTACATAAAAATTGCCGTTGCGACCCTTGTATTTAGTTATTTAGTATATCAGATTAAAACGCTCATGTTACACATGTTTACATTTATTACATCGCCACAACTTAAATTCAAGCTTTAACCTATTTACGTAAATTCGACTTTATTTTCAGAATGTAGAAGAATGAAGTAAAGTATATTTATTATTATAATTTCGATAATGCAAACTGTACAAATGTATAAAAAATATGAAAAAATGTAGTTTGACAAAAGAGTTTGAAATGGAAGATAAATTGTTAAGAAATGGTCATAAAAGAAAATAGAACTTCTGTGGTATCTAAATGAAGGAGTCTAATGCTCGCTTTCAGTTTATTTTCTCAGGCAAACATAATCGTTTCATAAATTGTTATTGTTATTTAGTATCTAATTTTCTTTGTTCAAGTAGGTGTCAAATACAGCAAGATTGGATTAGAACCCTAGTTAACCTTTCTTTTGTGTCTATAGTTTCATAAATGAACTCGTACAACGCCTCACTGGATAAAGTTTCTATTAATTACTTTTTTATTAAAATTTAGTTATATTTTTCATTTATTCAAAAAATATATAATTTCATTGTGTTTAACAAAGTATAGAGACAAATTAATATACGTGGTGAGCTTCATAAGTTTCCGGCCTAACTAGCTACCAGTGGCGAAATCACATATGAGGCCACCTATTACGTGACTCATTATTTATTGTTATTATGTCTACAGCCGCATTGCTCTGTTACAGACTATTTTATTTTAACACTAACTCCATGTGGACATATAACACGTATTTCAAGATCTTTAAAATCGAATATGCTGTTCAAATGTTTGCGTTAAGATGGCCTTATACTGGTACAAATTAAAAATTACTTGGGCAATATATTTGGGGAATTTTTCGTTATCATACGGGTGGACTAAGTTATTCGACTTAGGGCGAGAAACTCGCGAAGATAGTTTTTGCTCAAGTCGGTCTGCTATATCTGTCACTCCAGAAACCCTTGATCTTGGACGATAAAGCGTACTGTGACCGACGTTTGAAATAAGCGCGGCAAGATGAACTGTGTTAAACAACCGTCGTTAGGGTCTCTAAGGGATATTTACACATGTATATGGATTCCCCGATATCCTTTTGTTGAACAAAATACGAGCGTTAAAAGCTTTTAAATGAATACACCTCACTCAGTTATTAGCTGTCCGCAAAGTTTAAATCTTAATTGAAGGATAGGAGAAGAGTTAAGACAAATGAAGAGGTCCAAGCAGGAGAAAATTATTATTACAGCTAAGAGATTTATTAAACTTAAGCGGGGAACATGGTTTTTTTCTTTACTTGAAAACTTATACGCGTTACTATGTATATCTTCCATTTTTAACGAAATATTGGTTGTTTGAAGTTCGCGTAAGGAACATCATTTCATTGTTATATTTTTATTTCCTATAAACGAGATTCAAAGGATGTTCTAAAAGCATGACGCGCACCCTTCCGAGCATCTAGGAATCCTTCGAATAAATCTAGTCTTCCATATATTGTGTTCTGTAGCGTCCTAAACGGAGATATCGGACCCAGCGACTTACGCGTTGGATTATTACTTTCAAACCATGATGTATATTTTAATGAAATTCTAGAAGCTACAGTAGGGGATAAATAACCAAAAACACGTGCTACAGTATACCTTAATTTGTTAAGGAAGCTAGAAACGGAGTGTCCCCAACACTCGTGTGTCGCACATTCTGACATACTCTCATGCTCTTGGCCTGAATGTATTATTTTTAGATACTTTAATAATTTGACTTCAAGGAAGGTATACGAACATATATAGTTGGATTTTGTTATCATTTCGGTGACGTCACACTTCACATGTGTATGAACCAAGATTAAAAATATAAATCAAATGGTGTTTACTTTAATAAAGTCAAATTGCTACTAGTTCAATAAAAATCTACTAGACTTGTCAAAAGTTATAACATGAACATAACGTACATTTTCGTAATCTGTAATCAGTTGGAGCAAGCCTAAATTGACATGATTAACTAATCGGAAGTAAGGTAGTATCATCCTATATATTTGAGACTGTATGTATTTGGTGACCATAGTATTGCTTAGAGGGTATATATGAAGAGGTTGATAAGTTATCGGATGAAGATAGTAATAGACGAATAGACATTTTGGCATTTAAAGAAAATTCTAATTAGGTTATAGTAGCAATGCAACTG
>JAHWXV010492522.1:0-15598 GCA_024586415.1 Phrixothrix hirtus | reverse complement strand
GAGGAATTAACCTATAGGTCATATAACATTTTTTGATCGTACTGACCCAAGGAATATGTGGTATAAGTTTGTCGGTCGAGTCGCGGAACACCCTGTATACAGACAAAAGAAATCAAACGTATAAGGGTAGTCCGTATGCTAGATTTCATAAAATCAAATTTCTATTATACAATTAAAAATTGGTAAACCAAATTTTATAATTTACAACAAAAAGGTTCATTAAAACGTTTGATAATTAATGCGACGGAAAACTCATTTGTTTCAGCTCCAAAAGAATTATAGTAGCTCTCCTGTAATTCCTTTGGATTGATAATAACATAAATCAGGAACCAACGCCCTTTTTTAGTATTTGTTATTATTCAAAACATCAATTTTGCAGCAGTGAATTGTGTATACGGTAAGATTGACTAACACCTAGGTTTTTGAAGGTGAAATAATCGAATTTTCACTTACAGGTGTGATGATTTACGTTCAATGGTTAGAAGAGGAAGCTTTTATTAATTGATAAATTTAAAGACCCAACAGATGATTACTGATGATGGATTTTTCTGCCTTGTTCTTATTGATACAACTATCCCCACTACATGCGAATTTCAATTCAGCAACTACGCTGGATGAATTATGGTACACACTCAATAAGGACAGATCACATTATCTAAATATTAGAGAAAACACACGGCACTTCCGAAATAACAATTCTATATATCTTTACTGATGATTAAAAACTAAACTTGTTTATATATAGATATGCGGCGACTACCCCCTCGCTTAATCATTTTTCTCACCGGCCCGCTCGAAATATTTCCCCTGAGGTCATATCGTCCCGCCTATTCGATGCCAAAAAAACATGTCTTACACTAGTTGGATTGTAACCCAGTTAATTATTTCTTAAGCTTTAAATGGTATCATGCCCAATAATTTTTTGTATGCATAACGTTATACTTTGTATGAAACAAACTTGAACCTTGCTTGTTATTGAAGCGTGATCTCTTGTGCATTGCAACAATTTTCTAGAATTTCTGACGTAGATCTGTTACTTTATAGCTTGAGACAATTTTTCACTAACAACCTTTTAACTAAACTTTCCAGGCAATATTCCAAAAGTGTATTCAAATAGATTTTTAATTGAACTTTATCTTTCTTTTATAAGATGGATTTCTAAATTATTTTAATGAATCCTTGTTCGACTAAAATTATATTAATCATTAATGTGCATGATACTAAATATCGCTTAATTTATTTAATGTTATTAAACAAACTGCAAGAGTTAACAAATAACTCTTGAATGTCGTTTTTACGTTTTTAGTCTAAAACGTGAAATGTAGATTTATTTTGTTGCTTGACACGTAGATAAAACACTGAGTTCTTAAACTGATATTTTCTAAATTTTCCCTTAGAGCTGATGAAAATACATGCTATGAAGCTATGCTTAAACCTGTAAAGGGGGAAGATAATCGCTGAAGGTTACCCCTTAACCTTGATTATAATGTTATCCCCATGTAACCAGTCTGAAGTTCCATTGAACCTATCTGCCGCTAACGTAAATGAATTGGAATTGGAAATGTTCTAAATGTCGATCATATCAATCTTCTGCTAATCTAACTGTGAATTTGAATGTGTGTACCCATCCCACTGAGGCGCATAAAAATATTAATAAAGATAAAAATAAAACTATGGCAATTTTGAAGGTTAACAAAGTGTAGCCGGCTTAGCTTAAGTGGAGGTTGCAGTGGATTTATTTGAAACGTGTTCGTTTGTTCCTAAGTCTCCGGTGCTTCTCAAAATTTAGGAAAATGGTTGCAGCATCTTGAAGTACGTGTCCTCTAAAATTCAGGTGCAAAAATATTAGTATTCTAAAATTATAGTATTTTGTTATTCCCACTTATTAAGAAAATATTTAAAATTAAAATATTAAAGCGATATTGTCGAATTTGATATTCTGACATTTAATGTCAGTAAATCAAAATGTCTTGAAATGTAGAATTTAACCCGTAAATAATCACGTGGCGTTTGGGAGACGACACCTAATGTTTGAATGCTATTATTTGCTTTAGTTTTTATTTTAGGAAATTTTCCTTCGTGTATTTCTTAATTGCATTTTATAGTTTAGTAGTATTTACAAATTGTAAAGGTATTGTCAAAGATTAATCAATAAACGTAAGAAATGTAGTACCATGTATCGAATGGCGCCTCGTAGACTTCACGCGAGCAGTTACGGTTGTGAAATTACTTTAAATATTTTTTAGTCGCCCGAAGCGTGTGCATACGTTATCATTAGTTTTTTGTTTATAAATGAAAGTTGTAGTTCTAGTGTAATTGTTTTATAAATTGTTTTTGTAATTTGTTATAATGAATATAGTATTATTGGGATAAATAAGAAGTTAGTATTACTTATTGTGTTACAAAAGTTTGTGATAAATTCTAGGTAGTCGTAAATTACTTTACATAATAGCTTCACGCAAGGTGTGCATCAGTGCTTAATTTTTAGAATAATTTACTGCTACTTTAGTTGTATTTCGACAATGGCTAGCCACAATAAAAATACATTTACTGATGCATATTTAGAATGTTTGATAAATGAAGAACTTGATGATCTGGAAGATGTTGACATTGAGGAGGAGGAACTGATTGACCCGAATATGAAAGCATTAGTGATCATGATACTGATACGGTATTGGAAGAAGAAAACAATAGCGATCAAGAAATTGAGGTTTATGACGATAATTACGTTGTAGGAAGAGATAAGTGTACGAAGTGAAGTAATGTACCCCAACATATACCAAAGACAAGGAAGCATATTATTGTAACTCATCTTCCTGGGATAAATGCGCTGCTATAACCGCACATGGGATTTTAGAGTCGTTTCAACTATTTTTTGCCGAAAATGTTATTTAAATATTAGCGAACTCGTCAAACATATGTATATTACAGAAAACGTATTACCTAATTTTGAAAGTGCTTGGGATGATAGATACGTCAACACAAGTGAAATTTGTGCGTTTCTAGATTTACTTATTGTTTCTGGAATTATGAGATCATCACATTTAAATTTTAAAGATTTATTTTCTACGGAAGACTTTGGAAGTGATCTTTTTCACCGCACTATAAATTATCAGCGATTTCTCTTTATTTTCCGGTGTTTAAGATTTGATGACATTCGTTCAAGAAAAGCACGCAGGGATATAGATAGATTAGCTCCAATTCGTTCTCTTTTAGAAAATATAAATCAAAAATGTAGTAAATTCTTTAGTGCGAGCGAATATATCGCAATAGATGAGCAACTGGTAGGCTTCCGTGGACGATGCAGTTTTGGACAATACCTTCTGAGAAAACCTAAACCCTATGGAATAAAAATTGTTGTAATCGCAGATGCAAGAAAATTTTACATTCTAAAACTGGAAGTTTACTGCCGACAACAGCCAGAAGGTCCCTTTGGAATTAATAATTCTTCACAAGATGTTGTTTTAAGATTGATTTCTTCAATTAGTTGGTACAGTAGATAACTGGTATTCCTCTAGCAGAACAACTATTACATCAACATACATTGACGCTAGTTGGTACTGTAAGAAAAAGCAAAAAGGAAGGGCCAATAAATGATCTTCCTTGTAAAACACGAATGCCAAAGAGTACCTTATTTGGATTTATCAAAACTATGGCCCTTTTATTTTATGCACTTAAACGATCTAAGATAGTATTGTTGTTATCTACAATGCATAATGACGCAGTAATTGATCCGGCAACAGGAAATGACACAAAACCAGCGGGTTTAATATTTTATAATTTAACAAAAGGTGGCGTGAATGTCATCGATCAACTGTGTGCCACATATGACGTTGGACGACGAACTCAAAGGTGGTCTTTGGCTTTGTTTTGCCATTTCATAAACATAAGTGCTTATAATGCTTTTGTTATATACAATTAAAATAATCCAAGTCATCGAATAGTCAGAGGAGAGTTTTTGAAGAAGTTAGGACGTGAATTAGCGGAACAGTATCAACAGGAGACAATGAATGATTATCACATCCCAAATAAAATTCATAAACGATTACGTGAATTTTATAGTAACGAACCAGAACAAGTGAAAGCTCCAACTGCCAGTGAGAAGAAAAGGTGCTACCTTTGTCCTAGAGTAAAAAATTGTCAAACAAACAAATATGTTCTATATAGTATAAAAATATTTGTTCTGAGCATATGAATAATTGTGTAGCGAATGTTTTTCAAATAAACTTAATTAGATTAAAACATTGTATATTTGTTGAATAAAGTAGATTTTCAAAAGTTAGGCGTATTTAAATATTTTAAATACTTCAACATGGTTAGAAAAACTAAATAAATAAAAATAAAGAAGACCAGTATACATAAAAACTAAAAAAAGCAAGTAAAATATACAAAAGTACGAATGGCGTCTATCAGACGCCACGCCAGTGTGCTTTTTATACGCGAGTACTGAAGAGTTAACTTAATTAGTTCAAGTTAAGTCAGGACCAAGTGTAAATATAGTTTTGATCCTTGGGCGGAGGTGATTTTGTAAAGACACAAGCCTCCTTTTACTGATGTCGTTGGCCGTATTTAGTAACTGGCGGCGTTTAGCACATCAGTATAGTGTACGCTACTCAATAGTGAATTCCAAAACAAATAAACAACTTAGGATGCTAAGGGAAGAACGTGCGAATAGAAATAACAAATAATTGACAAATTGAATGAAGCTATCCGAATATTATCTAATGGACTAATCAAAATAAGAAGCATCAGATTTAAATTAAAAACCGCAACACCAAGAAGTTGAAAAAAAAAGCTTCGCAAACCAAACACAAAAGCCATTCGATAAAGTCGAAAATGAGGAGATCCCACCACTAAGAATCTTACGAAAAATTGCAAGGGAAAATAAACTAACAGCGAGCAAAGACTTTTATATGGTCCCGGTATGTTCAAGCTATTGAACAAAAACTTTAAAAATACCCAGGTATCTACGGAGCTACAGTATATCTAAAACTGTAACTAAACCTTATGTTCGCTTTTGATAATAATAAATTGTAAAAGTACCCTCGTGTAACATAAAATCGCGATTATAAAAACTGATACAGTTTCGCGCGTTTTAAGGTTATTAATACTTAGGTTTAAAAAGATAGTGTACAAGGACTTCAAGAATTCGCGGAGTGCGGGAAACATTTAATAATTGAAGTAATTAATTATATATATAAATGTTTGTAAATCCAGTAGCTTGCCTAATTAGAATTAGACAAACTACAAATAACGTATTTAGTTAGAATAAGTTAACTGTATATATCAAATAAGATGTTATCATTTTAAACCTTAACACGCTGAAAGATTCAAGTACAACAAGTTATCGCAAAGCGCAAAAATGAAATAGCAAAAAGTTACGCTAGTGGAATAAAGACACCGCATTCTAAATTAGTATATAAACAACGATTCAAGAACGCTTAGGGGATTTCGAATCTAACCGCGAAGCCAAAAAATTCGACTTCAACTGCGAAGATGAAGACTTCGATTCTGACGGCGGAGTCGGAGACATCGAGTTGTACCCTCATAGTGTGGTTCGCCTAGTAAATAGAGCTTTGATTTAAAATATATAACTGAACCTACAAACCTAGTTTACTGTTGGAAGTTTGTCGATCTTATCGCCCTAATCGATTGTACCTTGTGACTTGGGCAATGGACGCCGTCGCTGAAAGCTATTCATGATCCACCAGTTAAACAGTTGCTCGTGCCATAAGGTAACTGGAGTATCCTGAAAATCACCGCCATACATTGTACGAGGCCTGTCTTATTTTCGTCGCTGCAGTTTGTGACGTTAAAAAAAGAATAAAATAAAATAATTTAGGTAATGATTAATTACTTAACCTGCTAGCTCAAGATATTATCCTAGAAGTAGACTCAAAAACAGTAATACTCTGGGAGCCATCAATAAATGAATAAAGAAATAACTAAATGTGGGTTTAAAATCGTGGACTCTTGATTTTAATGCCTTAGCTTATTCGGAAGTAAATCTATAAATTGAATTGCAATTGACACTTAAATAAAAAACAAATTAACAGTAATAGGATATTATTTTATTAGTAGGATTTAATTTAAACTGTAAATTGCAGTTGGTTAAGATTACTGAGTTAATTGATAATATTGTATACAAACGCTTCGTAACGCAGCAGCTTATGCAATGCAAATATTAATTTAACTGTAAGCTGTCAAATGGTATAAAATAGGTAACTGAGACTTGATATTGAATTAATTAATTAAAATTAATTGAACTTTCTGAATCGGAGATATTATTTGATCAAATGTATCGCCTACGACACAAATTTATTTGTTAATAACTTGTAGAAACTATTAAAATGAGCTAAATTGAACTTCTATTGGTTTGTATGCCCTACGTGTAACTACTTATAAGTATGATCATAGCAAAAAAAGATGCTTGCATATTAGCCTAACACAATTTAATTAAGATAAGTATTTAACATTTAACATTTAACAAAAATGATTCAATCTTTAACTAATAACCAAGAAATCATAAACAGTTCAATTACTTACAATTTCAATTAACATTTTAAATACATGTAAATAAATTACAGAAAGAAAAGTTGCATAACTATTCGGGTGGCATCATGGAATTGACGTCTTTCGATGGCAACCCATATTTTGGTTTATGGAATGAATTAATTCACCTTAACAATCATTAATAATTCCTGTGCAGCCGGATGGTATATCTTTCTTTGAAACGGAATTTGGCACCGCGTGCATCAATGAATAATGGAAAATTCTTAACCATATGTTACAATATTGGCATAACCTTTTAAGTAAATTTAGATTTACTCAATACTAAATGAAATCACTTATAAACATAAAATGAAAAAAACCAAAATAGAAAAAATCTGCATTAATTTTTAGCAAGCTTTAAAAATGTAACCAAATAATCCAAAATGTTTCATAAATCCCTCAAATATGTAAATTACATTGAAGTCTGTAATTCATCTTATGGAAATTCAAGATGTTTCCAGCAAAATTAAAATAGAAAACCTGCACATTTCTATTGCGTATTCACCAACCTTTTTCAACGCAAACAATGTTTTTCTCAACAACCTACGGCATTCGTGATTCGTGGAAAGAAGAATGAACGCCATCTAATAGCACAAAAGTGAAACGACAGAAATTATGTACAGGATGCTACATAAATAAATGATTTAAAGCAAAATGAAGTAAGGTAATAAATAATCAATTTAAAGATTGTGAATATAATTAAAAAGAATATATTTTAACGATTTTGTCAAAAAATCGTTACAAGTTGAATGTACGACTCAGCGGGAGAATCTGCCAGACTCGCATAAAGAGCTTGTAAACGCCACCTTTAGTTGCTCGTGCCACAAAAGCTAGCGTTGCGAAGCACTCAGACCGCAATAAAATATACGCACATAAAACATTTTAGGTCGATTATAAATCGTTTGTGTATCGATGTAAGACACATTGATACAAGATCTGTTATTAGACAACTTCCAAAGGAATTTTAGCATTTTTTTAAGGCCTGTAGAAACTAATTACGGTTGATAGAAAGCCTTTTCATGAGAAGTGCTAATTAATTAATTTTATTGATACTAATCCAATAGTATCATCCGTCCGTTGTTAAAATTAACACTAGCCCAAATAAACTAATCGCCACTAGAAATAATTAAATGCATTTATTAATTGAGTTTTGCGAATTGTCGTTGTTGTAGACACAAAAGAACAGTCAAACAATTATATCGTTTAGTTCACTTTGTACATATTTGTTTTAGTATTAGATATCCAGAAAATACTTACATAATTGTTTTGAATCTTTCATTATTATTTGGTACATAATTTTAATTTGTAATTAATCATTCGGCTATTTTTATTTGTAACATACGACTTATGAAGGTTTATTGCCTTATTATTTCTAAACCAATCTAGCTAGGCATGAACAACAAAGTCCACTTTTGTTAGACTCCTATAAAGAAAGAACCTCGCCTCACGATGACTACCTGGAAAAGCAAAATCTAAATAATTTTTCCGCGCTGCGTAATTAAAGAAAAGCGTAACGTCACAGTGGTTTAAAAACGGCACCCGATGCAGAGGAATAGTCACAGCAAAGTTAAATAAAACAATTCAGGTTGTAAATAACGCCTGGAGGATTGTCAATATCAGCCGAAATTTGAAAATAAAGAAACTAAATCACGAGCAAAAAATAACTAATGCATTCTAGAAAGTAATATTTAAAAGATGAGCAATCCATTTAAATTTTAAGCGTCAACTCAATATAAATAGAATGCAGTAAACTTGACTCTCTAACTACATATAAATAATTACATTCTGTAAATAAATTTTTATCCTAAAATTAGACAGGAGAACAAGATCTAAAAATATTTAAAACATTATAATTAAGAAATCATATTATAATAAGTTGCAGCTATTGCAACATAAAAATTCGCAGAAATCTTAGATAACGAAACAAAACCTAATTAAACTGAGTATCCGACGTTTTACTTTGCAGAACGATAACCACATTTAGCATTATATATCACAATTATGCCAAAATATGACCTTGTGCCCATTGAAACTAAGTAAGTTGAACTCAATAACACACAGGAATGTATTAAAAGCACATTCCAATGAAGATATAAAATATAAACTTTATAAACTTATTACCATCACATGATCAACCAAATTGGTATATAAACTTGTAAATAGTAAAATAAAAAACATTCAAGTTATTAACTCGAGCCAATGCTATCTCCGGCTCTTGTAGTCTACAATTAGGAGATAAATCTGATCGTATATACTAACGGTCAGAGCGAAGATAGCAAACCACCTACGCTCAGAAGACTTCGATAAACAGAATCTACACAGAAAGAAAACAAACAAAACCACGCTCTCCGCCCCAACAGTATTTTGCAATCAAGATTTCCATTTATAAATAAAATTAAGAAAGCAAAAATATAAACAAAGGAATACAGATTTTTATAAACGGTGAACTGCCCAAAATCTTAGCAAAAAGGGAACTGAAAATTATGGTACAGATAATTCCAGAACATACTGTAGAAGAGGAAGTTATGAGGTACTTAGAATATAAGGGATTTAAAACCGCCATCTATGAAGAAACTAAGAAATAGATGTCGCACTTCTGACTAGTTCTTATTAGTTAATGTGAAAACGTCGAAAGAAAATAATTTTTCAACCTAAAGAAATCTTAAACATAAGAATCACGGTGAAACCGAAAAACACATTTAGCTTTTCGGTGATGCTTGGCCCCTTATAGATGCCCGAAATGTGCTACGCGACACGCAACATTCAAATGAAAACTGGAGGGTATAACGTGCCGGAAAACTCTTTGAGCCCCAAACGGTTGTCTAAAATGCCGATTGCCTTGAATTAGCTAACAGCTCCGACCGCCACAGTGGAGTAAGGCGAATTTTACGGTTTTTTCTGGAATTATATTAGGCTCAAATTCAGCTTACTATAGTCAAAAGTCGAGAAAAAATCGTATCTTTTGGGCGCCACCTTATTTAAATATCTTGATGGTTAGATCCTTTCAAAAACTAGACGATAAGGAATCTTATTTCTACGGAAAGGTTATAATTTTTACCCGGAATACTTACTAGTTACTTATTTAGCGTAAGCCACTGAAGAAGTACTTCTAATGCAGTTCAGATTAGACTTACAATTTATAAATGCTTTACCAACTTATGTCTAACGTTTTTCCTGTAAGAAAATTATAGTTACTACGTCTATGACACAAAAAAAATAGCATGGTACAACAATGAAATAGTATCTAAACATTTCTTTATGTAAAACTAAAATAATGTAAAAATATAGCGGGGACCCCTGTTTAATTCCTATAATTATTCTAAAGTTAATAACAAGTGCTTGCCCCGTCTAGTCGTGGCCTACAGTTACAGAAAATATTTCCTAGTCTTTTGTTTGTTACATATATTTGACACAAACATGAATAAAATTGTCTATCCGTTACTGACCGGAAGTTTTTCCGGTGAACATAAATGCATGAACAAAGAGGTTGGTTGTAGGACTTCTCCGGAGGAGCTCAGTGAATTGAAAAAAATCGAAGAATATCACTTACTTGAGGTCTCCATGGTCTGCGACTTCGAAGAAAAGATACGGCCTTGTTTACAGAATTTTTATTGTACCTTGCGTACTACCTTGTCGGATCCTAGCCGCTGCTAGCGAATCAGACAGCTGAACAACGTTGGCCCCAACAAAAACTTCGCTTTTAACGATAGCAGGTCGAATCCTCAATTATTCGGCCTTCAATACACATGCATACAAAAAAGGGTAGCTCGTTGATGACTTCCTCTGAATTATACTAGGCACGCACGCACGGAAAATGTGAATATTTTGCGTGATGTTCGAGACTCTACTGCCGCTAATGGAAGTTTTCTCTTTGAAATTGCAGGGCGAAGGGGATCGGTAGTTAACATTTATTTTTAGAAGACGGGAAAGCTGATCTTGTATTTTTTTAAAGAAAATGCCTCTGTTTTACAAAATGTGAACTGGGATTTTCGAATGTTGATAAATATTGTTATTAATGGCTTTGCAAAATTTAAGGTTTTATGTTGGTAATTTTGCCATAAGAATGGTACTGGTAATTCACTAATTAGGTTTTACTATTCATGCACTTATATATATATATACATATATACTGGATGTTTCCCAATGAATGCCAAATGTTGCAAGAATTTCAGACGCGCTTACAAGGGCAAATCGATTGATAAAATTATGCAGCAAAAGCGGCAAACATCTAATCAATTTGAGCAAATTATCACATATTAAAATGAAAATAAGACACGGAATAGGGACAAAACGAGCGATTCAAATGCTTCCTACCTAGCATCACTGAAATCGGGTGGCAGGTGGTGAAACTTATCATTAGAGCTACTGCAATTATGTAAGTACCGGTAAATGTGGACGCCATTGGATGTTCAGATCTTATCTTAAAATGAAAACAGAAACTGTTTGGGTATTGTAGATACCGTGGTTACTTAAGCTGAAGTAGAAACCACTATACGTTGGGCGAAGCGCCTTAAGATTTCTCTTGTATATAATGTAGTCACGGAATAAATCAGAAACACAGTTTGCCAGGCTAAAGGCGCTTAATAGATTGATTGAGAATAAATTATTGTGAATTGCGACTTAAAGTGCTGTCCGCTCTGTATATCGAAAATAAAAAGTTCGGCATCCTTACTATTTGGAATCTAAGACAGCTTAATACTTGACACACGAGCGATTAGATCTGTAGTTATTAAATAATAAAGTAAGTCTGACCCTTGAACGTGTAAATACTTGAAAATGCAAAATGACTAATATTAGTTACGTTATATCATTACTTTGGTCGCTGAAATCATGCTAGATTTTCATGTTTTTAAACACGTAATAATTGTCAAACAACGCCTTAATTATTAGAAGCAGTAATTACATTGCGTAAACGAAAGGAATAACACACCGCACGTCATTGTTGATTTACATAATTTCTATATCACCTTTTATCCTTCAACATTGAAGTTTTAACTTAATCTTTATTAAATTATACGGGACGCAAAATGAAAGTGCTTGTCCCGAGACAGTAAATTCTATCCGACCTACTAATCAGGCACCACTTGTTCAATGCCAGATGATGTCAACTTTCTGCGTAACTGCAACTAAAACGTACCGAAAATTGGTTTTAATGCTGCTGGAATGCAAGCGACTAGCTTAGTTTTGAAATGGCTAACACGTAAGTGGCCAAATTAGCCTCGATAATCACACCATATGTTGCGTAAACTTAACAAATGATGTTTTTAAATTACTAACTAAAGAAGCGTTTGACAAATAAATTATACTTTCAAGCTCTTGTGTTTCGAATTAAGATAATCTATTAATCAAGTTTGAACAATTTGAAAATAGTCTAAAATATATAGATTGGGAATGATTAAAACAGACATTGTTGTAGCTCCAGTAAATTAAAAAGTGTAGGGGAGGGGTATAGTCGCTTCGGTTACGATGTAAAACAGAAAATGTGTACTGCTTTAATTTTGTAATTAAATACGGCTAGTGTAAGTTTTGGCATAAAGGACAATCCTTAACGTTAGGTTTTTCGAAAGGAATTTGGACAGTTCATCTTGGTAACACCGCGTGCATATGTCTAGGTAGACTTATTTTGTATACTGAAACCTTTGTAAAAGTAAGTTTGGCAGAGTTATGTTTCATTAGATATTTTTTAAAAGAATGTTTATTTGGTAACTCCGAATTTTGCCATGAAAAGAAATTTTGACAATAATAAGAATTAATTAAAATGGCATGTCCGCTTGGTATTGTGTATTCATTGACTATATCATGAAAATGCCTCTATAATTGAGTAGGTCGAAGTAAACTGTAATTAGAGTAATTTTGAAGCCCTTAAATTTTAGCCTCATATTTTAGCATTGAGTGTTTAACGTGTATTGCAAGATTTGATTGACATATCATTCTTGAAGAAACATCAGAAGCTCTCAATTATAAAGTCTCACAATCTCTAGAACTCAATGAAGGCGTAGAGTAGAGGTTACGGCCAAACATGATTTATTCGACTAGCCATTTGGTGTTTTCAATGTGGATGAGACAGGAGTGGGACTTTAAACAAACCCAACAGTCTTATTAGAACGAAGGAATCAAAAAGTGTGCGTGGCTTTCAAAGTTCAAAAAAAGCCTGTGTATTGGTAGCGTGCTGCAGAGCACATAGGAAATCTATTCCTTCAGTTTTAATTCCCAAAACTGTCAATAAAGAGCACGAGTGTGCAATAGATGATCGGGTAGATTCAAGAGGTTTCATTCAATAAAGCAGATTGTTAACTCAGTATTTATTAAATATCTGATAGCCACACATCACACAGTGATATCGAGTCTTATTTTGCAACAGTAGTGCAATTAACAAAAAATGGGCAAATAATGAAAATTATCTTATATAGCTGAAATTTTGTGTATAGGATAAAAATTGCATTCAGAAAAACTTTTTTTACTAACTTTTTCGATATTTTGAGAAATAACCAAATTTTTGGAATTTTTTTGGAAAAAATTAAAATTTGACAGATAACGCGAATCACGTGACTATTATTTCTTTGGTCATTTTTTTCAACTCGATCGAAGCAAAAATTAATGTCAAAGTCAAATTTCCAATAAAGCTATTAATAAAAAAAATCCTATATGATGCGAACTTCACTGGTCACACTGTATGAATTTTATGGAATCAATTTTCTTTAATATTTATAACTTACGTTATAATTTTAGATTTCAAATTTAATATTAGTGTTTTATTTAAGAATTAAATCTTTGTAATATAGAAAAAATAGATAATTTGGATAATTCAAATAAAATTGCTTGCTTGATTAATATAATATTGCAGTCGATTTATGCATCTGGGGTATCAACAA
Source organism: Phrixothrix hirtus (assembly GCA_024586415.1). Lineage (NCBI taxonomy): Eukaryota > Metazoa > Arthropoda > Insecta > Coleoptera > Phengodidae > Phrixothrix > Phrixothrix hirtus. Next base: position 2,174 of record JAHWXV010492522.1, on the reverse strand, counting down.
GATGTGCACATCTATTTCTTTGAAGTGTTCCTCATGTGTTCCTCAACGGTTGACATCAGGTGGTGGAATGCATGTGAATTCCGATAGGTTAGTTATTGTAATGTTCTTATTAAAGTAAGGAGTATTCGCATAATATCCGCCAAAAACGGCTCGATATTTGCCCGTCAAGGAAATGATATTTAATTGTTAAGTGAATTCTTCGAATTCGTTAATTCAAAAGAATATGTTGGAAATTTTAGACTGGAATATTTTCTGCTAAGTTACCTGGAGTAATCCGTAGCAACCTACCGTACCGAAAGAGCTTATCGTAGACGACACCTTTTTAAGGCAAATTTTATGGTTTATTCTCAGCCACACTTTCATGTAAAACAGTTCAACTTTGAATTTTTAATTGGCATATTTAAAAAATAAACCACTTTATTAACAACTATGAATGCGAATATATGTTGTGTTCCGTAGTTATCGCAATGTGTCGACTTATTTTGATATTTAAAGAAAATTGTGTTAAATATAAAGGACAAAGGTGCGATTTTAAGCCGGAAAACTATAATTGTGAGCATTATATTGTGCATATCATTATTGTAATTTAATTTAGGTTAAATATTATTCTAGGGCGAAGTACCGATTTTGGAATCTTTGCACTATTAACAATTTTAATCTGTTTAATAGATGTATTTGTTGAATTTCAATCATTTATTACAATTTAAGATAGTTTTCGAAGTACAAGTTATAGGACGTATTGTGTATCAGTAATTATAAAATCGGTGTAAACATTTCAAATTGATTCAATACAGGTACAATTAATTGAAACTATTAGTAACTTTAGAGAACGAAGGTTACGTTATATTCAATATTTAGCTAAATAAATTTTCTTGATTATAACGTTAACAAGTTTTCAACTTTAGACATTTTGTTATGACAATATTTTAATATCAAGTTAGAAAATCTACGACCTTAAAACATGAGCGCAGCTGAGCCCCTCCTATTGAAAAGTTATTTCAAATTAACAACGATTTTAGTGTGCTATGTACACCGGTGGACAAAACCAATGTAGCCGCCGCTACTGCTCTCTATAACACAGGTAAAACGCATTATTCATGTATCGACATACGTTTGGTTAACTAAATACCTAAGTTTACTACGGGTTTGAATTCTTCGAAACGTAACAGTATTTTAAATAATTTTAAAATTATTAAAGTTGCGTACCCTACATTGTATTTAAACAGGAAGCTTTTTTTTAAATAAAATAAAATATGAAGTCCGTAAGTTTGCTTTCATTTAATACTTCAGAAGTTCATAAAGCCCAATTGACAAATCCAATTAAATTTGAAATAGTTATACCTGTATATCTATTAAATATTGCTTGTTGCACTATGACGATGCACATTTTCTTGATCTAATTATAATTGCAAAGCTTTAATTATAAAATGTATGCTGGTAACCTGTATAAACAATAATTGTTCAGAAACCACGTCAGCAGTAGCGTTGATTAAATCCGAGTGCACAGTAAGGTATCTATACAGCACGGGTAGCATCATGATTAGAGTTAAACAAAAACAGTTGCTAACTAAAATGTATTATTAAAAGTCAATATTTGGAATGCAAAATGCAATTCTTCTTTAGAGCGAACTAAAAAACAACGTGCAAAATATAAAGGCATGCGGTAAAACTTAAGTGACTTAGATATAAGTATTTTAACAAAGTGTAGATAAACAAGCGAAAGCGCATACATAATAAACGAAAGTATTAACAACATCAAAATTGATAAATATTCGATACAATGATCAAGTGCTAACAGAAATATTAACTATAACTTTGTATTACGTAAATATCAAAAGTAAATAAAACAGGTCACAATTACAAAAGGGGAGGCTCAAATGGCAAGGAATCAAAAAAAGGCGTATGTGCACCACCGTAGGGTAATAACGCACTCCATTCTTGCCTTTGTCTTGCGTCGGTCTCGTTAAAGTTGTTTTTAATTATTTACACTTCTAATTTTGAAAAGACTCTTATCAGACTATAAATAATAATTGCAACTGCATAATACCCCTACTCATTTTTTATTTTTCTGGGTGGTTTATAGTCCTTAAAGAAAGCTGCATAGTTGAATGTGCAAGCAATGCGAAACGTAAATGTTTAACGCAAATTTATTTTAAATTTTATAATTTTTCACA
>JAHWXV010492440.1:0-18341 GCA_024586415.1 Phrixothrix hirtus | reverse complement strand
TTGCTCGATTCTTCTGTTAAAACGTATTTTATCTAATAAAACTGTTTCCCAATTCCCTTTTCGTGCTTTCCGATAAGCGTATGACCATGTTATCATATAGCGAACTTGATTATTGTTTTCGTTAAATGTCACCTTTGAAGAAATTGATATTTTTTTCATTTACAGCATCTTCGCTAGACTCTTCTCTTTCGTCTTTATTATCCTCTTCAACGTCAGAGAAATATGGCACAAGTTCGTGTGTAAATCCCTTTAAATCTGCACTTCAGGGTTCTTGTATAAAATACTTATCACAAGGTTTACCGTCCGCGTAATTATCACAAATATTTTAACCTTTCTAGTACTTTTTACTCAACGTTTTACAGTATTCTAGACTAAATTTTCAATACCTATGTACGGATTCATGTTCCGCATCATATCGTAATGCCTCAAATTGCTCCATCAATCTCTTGACGGCTGAATGTTTATCTACTGCTTTCGTCCAATGTTCGGCAGCGTAGAACATCCACATTGTATATGAATGATTACAAATAGGATTTTACTTGCTAACACTATTCTATCGTAAGATGAGGAGAAACACTGAATGGAAGATTTTGTAAGATTCAAATCTCTATCAATCTTTTCTGGAAAATAATGTAGTATTTCTAACATCAATGAAACACATTCACAGCGTAAATCTTTACACTGTTCAATTATGGTTAGAGCATTCGCATGTGGATCTTCTGATAATTCTATGCCACTTTTGATTAAATTTTCATAAAACGATTTATATTCTAGCAGAGTCAATACTGATAATCTTTGTTCTAATAGAGGAAACAAAGATTGTAATTACATGATCGAGTTCGATCCTAAATATAATTGAATGCCATCAATGATGTCTTCAATCTTAAGAATTTTATTGCGCCCAATTGTTTCAAAAAATATTAACTTTGATGCAACTTTGGTCGGAGTCCAGACTTCGTTGTTAGTCTGAAAGTACTCAGTTATGATATTTTGATGTTCACAGAAAGATTTCCACTCAATTTGATTAAAGATTAACTATTGATCCTTAAAATTACTTATCTTCACAACAGGAGTGAAAGCACTGTCTGGAGAAATTCCAACGCTAACGTACTTGCTTTTAATTTTATTTAAAAAATATAGATTTTCGCAAAATATAGAAGGTCCTCCATTCTTCTCAAAATATTGCGCTTCGTTAACCTTATTTACCTTTGTTTTCGCTTCTGAATGATACCTTTTAAACTTTCCACTATAAAAAATATATTATAAAATAATAATATAGTACTATAAATAACTTACTTGTACTAATGCGTTTGTGATTTTACACTTAACAAAACATTTTGCTAAAACCAACTTTCCTTTAAATATCATTTATTGTAAGGTGGGGATAGTAGTTAAGCTTGACCGCATAATCTAAAGGTGGGAGGAGGTTTCAGTGATTTAATCTCAAAGTGCGAATGGTAGGGAATATCTTAAACATTTCATTTCAGTAAGCATCATTGTGTGCATCGAGACTAACATCATTGGACACAATTACACTTTCTATAACTTTGAACAACGACTTTTATCGTTTGAAAATTGGGACGGTAACGTTCGTCCTGTAAAGTTAGCGAAAGCTGTTTTTTTTATGCATGTCAAGATGACAGCGTAACATGTTTCTATTGTGGTATAAGTCTACATAAATGGGAAAAAGACGATATTCCGTATTTGGATCATCTTAGATTTTCCAATAATTGTAGGTTTGCAAAACTAGTACAGTGTACTCGTGGTTAAGATACAGTGCATTAACGTTCGCAAAGTTGACATTTAAGGATGTCCCGATACTATTTAATACTCTTCGTTCTTATAAGTTTATTCCAAGTAACTTTGCTCTACACGCCTGGAGATTCCATAATACAACGCATTCAACAAGATTTGAGGGAAGGTACGAAAATGCTAAACGCAGCAGCACATAATGTCAGTAATGGTACCGTTGTTGTCAGTAACATAAAATTATCGCGGCCAAGTAGTGCAATTGAAGTTAAATTGCTTATAAATAAAACCAATAAAGATTGTTGTTCGAATGATATGCTATTTGGTACATTACTATTCATATTTTTTTTGCATTTTAATATAATAATTTATATTGTATGGTATTCAAATAAATAAGACCTTATTATGTTTTCAAGAATATTTTAGCGCTTATGCTTTCTATATAGTTGCTGGTAGTATTTCAATTACATGAAATTATCTTTATATTGTATGACATTTAAATATATGAGTATTATGACTACAATAAAGTTTTTATAAATTATTTTTGTTTTAATGTGTTTGTTTAATAGCCATTAATTTTAAGTGAATGCGATTGCATAATCGATATACGGTGTCATTGCCATTCAGTAAGCAAAGCAATCATGACCTGCAAATGAATGTAACCAGACCCTGATCCATGAGCTACAATAGAATATGATCGGACACTGATCCTAGCGTAGCTTAACCTTGACGAAGCAAGTAGTGGAAGGAGGAGGAGGAGGTTCTAAAACACCCCATCTCACCCTACTAGCACTCATTATTAAATATCGGCGTACTTATTAAAAATACTTATTAAAACAAACTCAACTACACGATTCGTCAATTAACAACAAAATTAAACAAAATATCACAAAAAACGTCACAATCACACAACTCGAAAATTAAATAAATTATAAATAAAACAATCACCAAAAGTCACTATTACCTAACTAGCAAATTAACAATTAAATTATAAATCAAAAACTCACCGAAAATGTCATATAGTTTCTGATTTAAACAACACATATACTGAAAACACACAAATTTATCAAGTTTTAGTCTGAACTGAAAGTGAAATCGTTGTGTAAATTTTAGACTTGTTTACTTATAGAACTGGTGAAATGTGGGAATTATTCTTAAACAATTTTAATACAGGCATAAAACAAGTTTATGTATAATTTTTACAGTTCCTGCAAATTTTCTGTAATCCCATTACAATAGAAGAACAATAATGTATAATAGTATGACACCTCAAAATAAATCCCTTCTAGAAAGGTGCAGGTGATATTTTACAATCTTGGGAAACTTAAGTATTTTACATTTACACACGTACTTTTTAACTACCCTAACATTAAAACCAATGCATAAATTCCTATGTTTATATTCTTAGATAAGTAGATATCTACAGATAAAATATATAGAAACTACGCTTTTCTTTTGTTTGAAGTTTAGTTTTAAAACCAATAACTTCACATGTAATAAATTCGAACTAAGTAAATATTTCATCGAAAACTACTTGTTTAAAATTTAAAGAATAATTACGACATTTATATGTTTAATAAATATTTATGAACCGTTAATGGGCGGGGCCTTTGAGGATGTGAGGCCTTTGAGGACGCGGGTACCTAGGCAGCCGCTTATCTCGCCTTATGGTGGAGCCGCCTCTGCGCTTTGGAGCTTAATGAGCTTTTTATTTTGATACTTATTTTGAAAGAAGATTCTACTTTATTTTTAAGACTCCTTTTCTGATTGCTAACTAATTACAGACGGAAAGATATAATTATTACATGCGATACAAAAGATTTTTGATGGGAATTTTTGTCACGTTAAAGTTAACGCAATTCAAATATTCATTTAAAATCTTAATGTAAAACCTGTCCGTGTATAAAGTCCTAAACTATACGTGCAATAGATGTATATACACAAGTAATAAAGTGAAATAGGTGAAAGGCTTACTTTGCTTTATACCGCTGATGTGCTACCAATTTTACAAAAGTATGAAATGTACTGAAAAAACGAAGAGGCTAAATCCACCTAAATGAGTCACAAAAAATTAGTAGCTAACACAGAAAGCAAAATATTAGTATCTGATTGATGTAATTATGTTTGAAATTATGATGAATCTAAAAGTATATTTACAACTGCAGATTTTAACACAATCTACTCATAATTTAAGTTTTTAAATTGGTAATTAATTTTGTTATAGATGAAATTTAATTTGAATATAAATTTTCATAACACAAACAAAACAGGAATATATTGATTGGATCATCCAAGTTCCACAATTCTATAACGTTAGAAAATAGTAGAACTATTTGTAAAGTAAATATAGGTTTCTCCATTTATATAGGATACCCTATAACGCAGATTACAAATCGTTGGATTATAAGACACTCCCAGGAGATGGCGCACGTTGGTTTATATTTGATTTCTTATATAAAATGCAATTATTGAACTTTAATTGCACATGCTCTAACAGTAATCAGTGTTCAGCTGTCATTAGTTGCTCATTATATATTATAATTATTTGTAAAATATAATTCACTTAAAAAATATTCAAAACATAAATTTATGTTTATGTTCAAAAAACTATAAGAAACATTTAATTCTAATTTCTTTATAACGCCCTTTTCATATTTTGAAACAAAGTTGCTGTACTTTGTTACAGTATTAAGAAAAAACGGATTCAACTTAAAGATTTCAAGATTATTATACGATTGTATTTTCTTAATTGCCAAGTATTACATAAGCAGGAGTATTTTTGTGAATAACTTTTTCCTTTTAAATTATTGATTTTTTGTTTATTTTATTAAGTTATCTCTGAGACATGAGGCCATTATATTAAAAAATGTTTGGTTTGGTTAAAATGATTTAAAAAACTGGGCGTTTGTTAACATTTTTGGCTTAGATATTAACTAAAGTTGAATTTTCTACAATACGATTTTGTGTAATTCAGTAATTCTTTAATTTAATCGTTTAACCTACATGATTTAATTTAAAATTAACTTATTTACAAACAAGTATGTACCTGTATTGATGTTAAAATATACTTTAGATATAATTGTCGTCATCTAATCTATGCTAATCCTTTTAATGGAAATTACTAAAATATGATATATAGTATGTATCTACAAACTAATGTTAGTTTATTGAATTTCCTTATTAATTGCAGTTATGTTAAATGTTTATGATATACGTAACTTAAAGTTTTGATATATCTTAAATAATAAAAATACCATGTATAATATTCCTTTTATATTCATCTGTTTCAAATTCAACAGTTTCAGGTGTGTCAAACTTAAATTTATGCAAATTATTAATTGTAAGTTGTGGCAATATAGTTGATTGATCATTTTTATCACCCTTTATTCTATTCATCAGTGATTGTTTTGTCTGTCCCATATAAACTACACAACAATTTTCACAATTTATTGCTGAAATTCGCGTGATTCAATTTAAATACTCGTAACATTGAAAATCAGAAAAATCAAATAAATTCGTACTCATTTTATTTTTCTAGGAAGCCTCTATAGAAAGTGATATATAACGGTACTTTAAATCCAATGCAACCTGCTTCTTAAATAATAAAAATACGGGATAGCTTTGCAAAATAATAAATTTTAAACAAGTGACGGTAGTATTCTGAAACGAACTTAAAATTTCAAAAATAAGTGAAATAAACAAAGTTCAGATGTGTCATAAAAAATTGCGTTTTAAGAAAGGAGCATGTATAAGGGTTTTTTAAATCATAGAAATAAAAAAACTTAAAATACATTGTCCGAAAACCCAGGGCAACACTTTAAATACCACGTGCGGCTAAGCTTGACTGCGGGCGAAACAATCTCTTCAAACTAGAAAAGGAAGTACGATCAGTTTGAAATATAAGTATTGAATTCGCTAAACAAATCATGAGAGGGTGGCTAAAGAAAATTAATAAAAGCCATAGATGACATATTTTCGTGCAATTGTGGGCATTGAAGCTGCATCGCGGAAAACCAGCGAAAGATTATATTACTTGAAATGTAACTAAGGAGGCGAAGTAGCTCTAAGTACTCACGCTAAGATCATGTAAATAAAATAAATCTAAAATGAAGTCCGTTACTGCCAAAGTACCTAGAGAAATTACCAAAAGAAAATAATCAAGTAAGTAACGCCCGAAAACTGTACATCGTGAGAGACTCAATTTAAAAGCGGTACGCGATCAATTTAGGCCTATTTCAAAGATAACGTATTATTACGCCCTAAAATACCTGCAGGAAGCGCTTCTGTGGTTCCTAAACAATGAACACGCAAAACAGTGAAATTGAAGTCAAAGGAATTAGTCACCGGACGACAATTTCCAAACCAGCATAGAAAGAAAACAACTTCCTAGGTCAATTAGGAAAAATATGAATTAACTAAAAATAAGTAAGCCTTCATTAATTACATCAAGCTAAATTTTTAAAAAAATCAAATTTCTAATTAGTAACGTAATTATTAAAATAAAAATCATTTTTGTGGCTAGGGTTATTACGGGCATAGGACAGTCATTGATCTCAACGTTAACATTTTAAGTCTCACCCTATGTGTCTTTAAAAGGTTCTATTTCTATTTCGTGCCTATATTACCTATTTTGTAAAATTTTTGTAACTTTGCATACTGATATATTAAATTAAAATAAGGTATCAAATTGTGACCTATTTTATTTATTGAGATGGTATATCGTATGGTAGAAACCTACAAAATAAATAAAATAAACAACAAATTCGTATTCAAACATTTAGGTAAAAATAACAGAACACTAAAGCTATTTTTATGTAAACAGGGGTCGATAAGACGAGGATTTCAAGTAATACCTTTGAAATTTACATTGGTTGGCAGCGTTTAACTATTTCGCATTTGAAATTAAAGTAAATTAATAAAATTCATTAGAGAAATTACTGAACCTGCCAACGGGTAACCTAGATCATTTTACATATTAGATTAGACTAAACGCTATTGCAATATCTATTTTCCTGTTTACAGATTTGCGTTCACATAAGGTCGGAGCACACGCATCTTCAATAATGCTTCTTATATGCAGGACAACCTGTATTAAATTCTCTATCCCCTCTAAAATTAAAAAATATAATATAATATAATCGACCTAACGAACGCAAAACTCTCTTTGCCATCGAAAACCTTGAAACCCAATTCTCATTATTGGATAATACACGATCAAACAGACCACATCCGATACATAGTTGAGAAAATATAGCGGCGGTAGCTGAGAGTGTGCGCGATGACCGTGAGAAATCAATTCGGCGCCGTTCTTAAGAGCTTGGCTTGTCGTATGCAACAACGTGGCGTATTTTACGTCAGTATCTTGGCTTAAAAACATACAAAATTCAACTCGTGCAGGATTTTCTGAATCTTCGCCGTTTCAGTCGTTGGGCTCTTGAAAAGCTTGAAGAAGTTCTAGTGTTTTCGACCAAAATTATGTTTAGTGATGAGGCACATTTCTGTCTTAATGGGTTGGTCAATAAGCAAAATAGCCGCATTTTGCGTGAAGAGCATCCCCAATAGGTTCAATAGCTGCCATTACAGTCCGACAAAACAACGTATTTGTTTGGTATCTGGACAGGTGGAGTTATTGGCCCATATTTCTTTAGAAATGAGGCCGGCCGGAACATAATTGTGAATGGCGCCCGTTATCCCGCCATGATAACGGACTATTTGCTGCCTAAACTTGAAGCCCGTAATCTCGACGACATTTGGTTCAAACAATACGGCGCTACTTGCCACACAGCCTGTAAAAGCATGGCGTTATTGCGAGAACGATTGGATGAACAGATAATTTCACGCTTCGGATCGGTGAATTTCTGGCTAGATCGTATGATAGCACACCTGTAGGCTATTTCATTTGGGCCTACCTGAAGTCCAAAGTCTACAGGGATAAGACGGCTGCGATTGAAGAATTGGAAGCCAATATTACTCGCCATTGGCCCAATACCATTTGAAATGCTGGAACGCGTCATCAACAATTGCAATTTTATAATGGACCATGTTAGCCGCAGTTACGGTCTACATTTGAACGAAATAATCTTTAAAAAATAAATATAAACAATGGTTCCTTTGTATGATAATAAAGATTATCCAATAAAATTTAATTTCTTGATGTTTTGTTATCTTTGAAAATAGTACATCTAAATGAATCACCGTTTACTAGACTAACTATAGCTTATTTTGAACTATGCTGGTAGTAACTAGTTACATACTCTAGGCTTATTTATAGTGTTGCGTGCTGAGTGGTGCACTAATAAATATCTGTTTCTGTCGCACCATTACAGTCACATAACTCCTCCATTCTAAAATTAAAGTTCCTCCATAAACCTTGTCTGGCTGTCTTGTGGACGTTAACAGTTTTTCCTTTTCAAGTAATATCTTCTCACGAAGTAAACCGATTTACTGTAAATATTAATAAGTATAATACTGTTGTTCCAGTGCTCGGGTAATTGTTGATGAACTTTGTGCATCATGTTGGTACTATAATCTTTAAAAATATTTGTTTTCATGTCTCGTATGTTCGTGGAATTTAATTGTAACTAGATTTTTCCCATTAGCATTGACGGACTATAACTTGCTTCTTCGAAGTTTAATTGTTGCTTGTTAAATGTTACTTTACATTTATTTTCCTTTATAAAATGTATGCTCTTGAATGAATTAATTTGGTTTTTATTTTGGAAAATCATTAAAAATGATTAATTTCGGGTACTGTTTCTACATGATTATTTCCTATGCTTAATATTGTATATTTACAATTTCAAAATAGTTTGCTTTTGGCTTATTGATGATAATATTTCTATTGCTTCAGGATTAAAAGCCAGAATTTATAGGTTATATTAAAAAGACGAAAGGATATTTCAATATTTTTAATAATAGTTGTTTGTTCTAAGGTGCAAAGTGATTTGAAAATCAGTATTTTCGTAGGTTTCAGGCTACAAATCCTTCAACAAATTTTTTTATAACAATATTAATTGAGTATGAGACATAGTTTGCTACAATTATTTTTTAAAAGTCTATATATATGGTATAGTATAATAATATTATATAGAATAATTTTTGCTTACATCAAAAAATGAAAACAAAAATCAGATATGAAAATTATTAATATTAAAACATTTTATAAAGATATTTTTTATTATTCAGGAGGCTCTTTATTATTTCTAGCATAGAACTTAGTGCCATCTTGAAGCAATAGTAATATTATTTACAATTTCGAAATTCCTGTGACTTTAGGGTTTCCTTTTTCCATTTCGCATTATGTGCGCTTATTAATTAAGCGGAACATTGATATATTTTGCTTTTCGTACATATGCCAGTTAGAAGTTTTATTTCGTCCTTTGATTTTAAGAAATATTTTACATTTCGAATTATTGTTACATATTCTGACTCATAATTAGTGGATAAATAAAGTAAATAATATAAATCTTAATTTATCTTAGAGTTAATTGGCATTCTTATAAAAATAACTAATTCGAGGGTAATCTATTCTACAATTAACCCTAAGTATTGATCAAAGTCTAACATCTTTCCGTACTTTAATTCGAAACGTAATTGATTTCTATAATGTTGCTCAACTAGTTGAAATTATTTAGATAATTTTTGGGGTTTAATTGTGCTCGGGTGAATAGTTTATAATTTGCAAAATATGATAGTTCTCTACGTCTTGTAGGATACTTGATAATGAATTGTATAATATAACGAATTCATTATATAAGTCCTTCGCACATGACAGACGCTGAATATTTAATGTATTTTTTACTAGATCATGAAGTTGCATGACTCTTGACTTTAGTATTGTCGCGTTATATTTAATACTTTCAACAGTTTCATTAAAATTTTTAATTACTTCTTGATTAATTGAATATTGACTTTGTATTTGTTTTTCCAATTGATTTTGATTTATATCTAGATTTTTAAAATTCTATTAATTCTTTTGCTATCTTGGGCGTCCAAGTTTCCAGTTAAAATCTAAATATTGATCTTAATCCGTCTATTAGGATTCTTTTGCTTCTACTGCTTTTATGAGAATTAATATTATTGAATTTTGTCTTTATACTAAGTTTTATGAAATTTACAATTTTATAGTGATTACTTAATTCTCTAACAAGTTCTATAGTATGTGACGTATCGTCCTAAGTTATTCATATTGCATATTTAAATTATTATATTCTTGTACTAATGATACTAAATTATAATAATGTGCAAACATATGTTTTCTTGTTCCAAGCTTAACTTTATCTAGTTTGATGAGCAGGATTCCTGTGTTTGATGTACATGTTTATTATTGGCGATTCCTGTTTTAATTGCCTCCATATATCATAGAGACTTCATTATTGAAATCAATGCCTCAGCCATTACAGTTTCAGTGATTTTATCACAGGAAAGATGACAATGGGCAACGCAAACCTATGGCGTATGCATGTAAAAAATTATATCAACCGAGATCGCGTTATTCTGCATCGGAATTAGAATTGTTAGCGATAATCTTTGGCTTAAATAAATTCAAGGTGTACTTGCTATGCAACTGGGTCAAAACAATAACAGACCATAACATAATGACATACCTCCACATAGTAGTCTTGCATAATGCTAAAATGGTGCGCTGGGGATTCATCTGAGACGCGTATAATTACACAATATTTCATCGCGTAGGTAAACATTCGCAAAATGTCGACAGCCTCTCGCGCATCGAAATTGCAGAGTAGCTAGTCAGCTTACTTAAAAATGTATATACAAAACAACTAAATAGGACAGAGTTAGTTATTCTATGGTATAGTTTTAAAAAATTACTCAGTTCTCACATTAGAAAATTAAAATAAGCTATGACCTTTTTCAAATTTCTAAAATTTTAGTTTATGTAGAAATTACCTAACAGTATTTCTAAGTTAAAAACGAAGTTCACAGACTATAAAATAAATATTTAGCCAAGTTTAAAGTGTGCTCCGTTATAAAAAACGCGGGTTTGGATGTCTAATCCATAGTGTAAAATTCAAATTCTATATTCAATACGTAAAAGGTCTTGCAGCAGTAAACCCATAAAGGAAGCAATCTTCCGAAATTATCGTGGTATATACTTTACTAACCTAAGCTTGAGAAGTTTGCGAAACAGACGCAAAGATCTAACGCAAATCCAACGGTTTCCCGACATTGCACGCAATCGGCATTTAAAATTTTAGATCCTTTGATTGGTCAATGGAAGAGCAGAAAGGGAGTTTAAAAAAGTTATAAAAGCAGAAGGTTGCAAGAAAAAGCATCTTACTAACGTCGAATACACGGTGATGAGTTAAGCAACTAGTAACAGCTTCGAAAGTAGATCATTTTGATGGCAAATATATAAATTCCGAAAAATACTTTGCTCCCAAACTTATCCAAGTATAAGAAAAATATAATACCTCTGATTGATAACAGGCGGCAAAATTAAAGTGTTACGGAGGCACCGTCAAGAAATTTATAAAATTAAATATAATTTTATAAAACGGGAGTTTCGTGAAAATCGCGTATCTCCCACGAGAAGTAAAACTTGAATGGTTACTATCCAGAGCATTAGCTCGCATGGAAATCAAATTATAAATCCAATTCTGTTTTAAAGCAAATAAACAGGTAGAGGATATTATCAACCAATCGACTGATAATATAAAAATAAAATCTTAGTGCATAAGTGAAAATCTTGAAGTTTTAAATACTAATAATTGTTTTTAAATGAAGTTTTAGCAAAATTTAACATTTGATTTAACGGAAAAATATTGTAGAATTTAAATTTAACTAAATTTTTATACCTGCAGTTTAGATCCCTCTAGTAAGCCATACTACGGCTTATTTTTGAGAAAAATAAAGATTAAAAGGGTCTATCCTAGCAGGTCATTGTATTTGTGTACATAACTGTATCTGTAGTAGATTTATTTTTTTTGTGGATATAAGAATTGTAGTAGATATACATTGGGGATTCTGGCGCCGCACCTCTGTTGTGCAACCCGCACTGCAACGCCATTTCTCTCTAACACATGGTCTTATATGGCTCTATCTCGCTTCAAGCAAGAATGTTACCAACCCCAGCGGAAAAAGTCACTAGATTTAGTTACAAATGAGATTCTAGAGGATTTTAGCAGTTTGTCACCAGACTTGGGGGGAAATTTGAAAAATATCTAACCCACAAAATTGTGGAAAATGACGGTCTTCCATACAACTGGGAGGTTTGCAGGCTCGTTTTAACGACGCATCTAGGCCAATTTAAAGAATGTTCAAGTCGTTTAGCAATCAACGCTTCAGCTCCTAATCTTCCGTCTTTGTTTCCACAGTGTGTGATTAATCCAATATCGGTTCTTTTATCCACATTTTCCATCGTTTTTTCAAATATTGCGCTGTTCATTAATTTATAAAACATTCTCCCGAACTCTGACTTATCTGTATTTCTCATGGTTGTATTTAAGTATTTTTTTAACCACGGTGATTGTTGAAAAGATAATACACGGTGCACTTTTGTAAGCTTCAGTCCTGCTTGTAAATGCTGTTGAAGGTTTCTATAATGTATAACGTAATGGGTTTTACTGTTTAGATTAGGGATCAACTTAGATGGTTTTGACACCGGTGGGATTATATGTTCAGGACAGAACGGTAAGCTATTGCGTCTGGCATGTAATTCTTTAGGGTATTCTAAGTCGACTTCCAGAATACGTCCGGTTCCTGAATTTGTAGGTATTTTAATTATATCTAAATCATGTATTTCTTTAAAATTTAGAAATTCAAAAGAGTCTGTTGGTAGATAGGCTGAAGTGCTTTTCCATAAAGATTCGTTGCATCCAAGTAGCTAGTAAAGCGGGCTGTCATAGATGAGTCATAGTTTGGTATATATTTGTTATTAGCCTTCAAATATCGCTTACTGCATTGACTGACCCCCACTTCTGATACCCTTTTTTACAAAGTGAAACATATCTATATCGGTTAGAAGTTCCAATTCTACTTTAATATACTTAAACATGCTCACCCAGCCAAGACCGGGTGCGGTAAAGAAGTGTGCAGCGTCAAGACCACATACCCTATTACAGACGTTTCGAAGCGCCTCAAAACAATCTGAGAGTATGTTAACATCGAGTTTTAAATATAGATCGCTATATTCCCCCATATTTTAAATTTTAAACTTGCGCCATACGTTTCGTGCATGCTCATATTCTTGTTTGGATATATCCTCACCCTTTAGATCGTTTTAAAATTCTTCTCGTGTTGGAAATTGCTCATAAGTTAGTTTATCGAATGAGTCTATAAAGAAGTATGGAAACACCCCCTTTCTTCTCATTAGCTTGAAATCTTGAGGAAAATACTTTCATATAGTTTCACATTGTTCGTCTCTTAAATTTGTTGCTAGGGCATCTAGGCTCATACCTATAAAGCGAAAAGAGTCTAGAAATCTTACTCGTATATATTTATCTTCTGATTTTCCTAATGCGTTAATTTTCGTATCGACTAAAACATGTTTAGAAAAGGATATATGCTTCTCTTTATTTTCGGCTATGATATCTATTTTACCGTCATCCTCGCCTAGAGCTTTAACAAACAGATGTGCATCATAATTTGATAGATTGTGGAAGAACAATGGTATTAAATTTGGTATCTTATAATACAGATTACATTTTGAATGCGTCCACCCCCCCTATATCTTGACCGGTTAAATGATCGTGATCTTGTACTGTATCTTAGCTCTTTTTAAATGGTTTCTCGCAAATGTGGCAGTTCGCGGCTAGGTTGTGGTTTAACTGCTCGTTTTCAGTAAGCTCAATCATGGGTGCTACACATTTTAGAAGGTTATTGTAAATTCTTTTAACGTCCTCTTCTAGCCTTTCACAGAAGACTTGACTGCAGTCTAGACCTCGATGTGTAATATATTTATTTAACGAATAACCATAACTACATTTTATATAGTAGCCAAAAGAGTATGGCTGATGTATATTTGTTTTTTATGTTAAAGCTTCCTCGTTGCTTTGTTGACTGTATTAAAAAGGTATAAGTAGAGATTCGAAATCTGCATATATTAAAAATGGCACCGCTAGCTTCTGTTCAAATGTTTCAAATTTTAGGATATTTCACGAAGTTTCATTGCCGAATTTATCTATTCGTAATTCTGCAATCGGCATTAGAACTCTGACATAATTGTAATCATGTTTTTGATGCTCATTTAATTTATCTGTAGAGCTAAAGTATATTAAACACCCATCACACAGGAACTTTTCACATTTTTGTTTTGATAGTTGCGAGCGTATAAGTCTTGATATATTTTGAATGAGGCAATAATGGGAGTTCCCATAGTCGTCTGATATTATCAATAGATTTATATGCGTTTGTAACCTATTTTTTCGTAAAATGTAGGGGGCCCACAGTATTATAATCTGCTTCAGAATTTTGATAGAGCAGCTCCAAACCACATACATTTATTGATATATTATTTAATTTGTCGAACCTCGCGATATCTTTTAATTTTACCGGAAATTCGATATCTGTAAAATTCAGCTCATTTTCATATTTTTGTTAGTTGGAAACACGCTCTGGACTGAAATTTTCTGGATGTAAGGCAGCTAAAATGCTCCACATAAAATATTTTTTGTCGGAATTCTGAATATTAATTATAGCTTTCTTTGCTCGAATTCTTGGCGGTAGGGGTATATATGGTGAGGACTTTAATGGATTGTATTTGTTTATATTGACTTCAATAAATAACACTTCTTTTAGTGCCCATCCGCTATCCCTTTCTTGAAATACGCTCGCTTTATTGTCTATGCCATCTGTAAAGCTGGCAAATGCCCCGCTAAGATCTGTTGATGTTTCTATATTTGTAAATTTTGTATTAAATGATTTTATTTCCTCTGTAGTTTTCGATTGCTGAATAAAAGGTCCGAATAGTTCAATGTTCACCTTCACCACTGAATGCTTTATTATTTCTTGCTGTAGACACTTCAAAACTTTCGGTTTTAGGACTAATAGAAATTCTTTTATATCCACATATAGTTTTCTATCGGAAGGAGTAATACGGTATGTAGCTAATCTATTTTTAAATGTTTAATTTACTAGTGAAATTCCTCCCCCCTCTACCACACACACATTATTCTTATGGTTTAAGGTGTTGTAATGTTGTTTTAAGTATCTTGTTGGGATCTCGATTCCGCAATAGTCGCACCTTGCCGTATCTCCAATATAATTTGACTGATCCTCGACTCGAGCCTTCTTATAACTTGTAAATGGTATTATATCGTCATTTTCCAGCTTTAGTTTCCGTAATCCATGTTTTTATCTCTGATGATTTTTGAAATACCGCTGGCTGGTGAAACTAATTCCATATGTTTCACACAAATTGGCTATTGATTTGCAGTAACCTTGCTGATGTCTTAATAAAATATCTTTGCGAGAAAACTGCTTAGCGCAAGATTCACACGTAAACATTCTGAATTTGAACTTGACAGTACAAACCTCGAATACGAAATGCGGTCCTAGTGCTGTCTTTCCTCCTTATATACTGCTGTCAGATTCCCACGATATATTGTGGCATTATTAGAATATGCCTTGGATGAGACGTGGAGGATGAATGTATCGTTTTTGCAGCACTACGCCGCATATTAGAAAAGTAGTCCCCAATTAAGGTGTTCGGCGGGCGTGATTCAAAGATTATGGGTATGAAAATCCTAGTTTATGTAGTATTGTCGTACATAGCCTATTGCTCCTTTGATATATTGAAAATATCTAGCATGAAATTGTGTGTTCCTTTAGGGAGGACCGAAAATGGCCTAGATGCATCGTTAAGACGAGCTTGCTAACCTCGCAGTTGTATCGAAGACCGTCATTTTCCTCAATTTTTTGGGTTAGATATTTTTCAAATTTCCCCCAAGTCTGGTGACAAACTTCCAAAATCCCTAGAATCTGCTGTGTAATTAAATCTAGTGACTTTTTCCGCTTGGGTTGGTAACATGCTTGCTTGAAGCGAGATAGAGCCATATAAGACCATGTGATAGAAAGAGATTGCGGTGCAGTGCTCGTTGTATAACAGATGTGCGGAGGTGCGGCTCTAGAACCTCCTACCTATATCTACCAATTTATATACAATTTTTATATATTTGTGGTAAATTTGAAATTTATTACTTATCAAGTATATAATCACATGTTGTAAATAAAATTTTTGGTGTGACGCACAAATTTAAATAAGTAGATATTGAAAAGGGAGTATAAACAGATTATTTCCAGGTAAGATTTTAGCGATACAGTAAATTCATTGTCCGAATGTAAGGGGTTTATAACTCAGGCGTATTGCCAATAATAAAGTCTGGAAACAGTTTGGTTACCTACAATTTTAAAACCTAATAATTGCGTAACTTTACAACGCAATACAATAATTTATTTTATTTGTTCACACTGCCAAATCAGGTAAATAACATTACCCTGTACTACTATAGTTTGAAAATTATTAAAATCACATCTTATATTATGTTTTTTATCTGAAATACCAGAGCTATCTATTTAGTCATTTACAGTTTCTCAAGGTTCTTGTCTTTAATATTTTCTTAAAACTAGGCAGTTATGCACAAATTGTAGTTTATTTGCAGCTTCAATCAAAACTTTACGTGTTCTGAATTTTATCTTTGAAAATGAGTGGAAAACGCTCTTGCAAACACATAAACAATACTTTTATTACATTTGAGGTTTATAAGAGAGTTGCTTTGAAAATAATTTTCGCTAATGCCTAAAGCAAGAAGTAGGGGTGAGAGTACCGCCTTGTCTACATCGGTGCACTATGTGACTCAGTGCGCTTCAACCTATGCTAGTGCGAGTAACGTACGGTCACGCGTTCGTTTACTATCAAAATATAAAATGAGTTTCAGAAAGGAAAATCCTGCCAAACGCAAGGTGCGTGGTGTAGTAAGTTTTTTTTTTGACTAAAAAACCTAACAATAACAGGTTCATTGTAAATTGTGTACTATATATGTCCCAAACTATATGAGTAAAGGTGCTGTTCGCAAGTTGATCCCATTTTTTAAAAGTGTAAGGAAAGATATTCACGATAAACAGTGGAGTAGTAGGCTATCTGTAGTCAGTGATGATTTTGTAAAGAAAATTGATGACCTAGTAAATGATAACTGCCAGTTCATGGTTTCTGAACTCGCAGGAGTACTCCCGCAAATTTCTCGGACTATTTCGTACGAGGTAGTCACTTAAACCTTGACTTACCAGAAGGTCTGCGTTCGGTGGGTGCTGAAACTGCTTAGTGAGACCTACAAAACTAAACAAATTGGTTCTGTCCTAGGTTTTCTTTCACGGTACAACGCGGAAGGACAAGCATTCTGAGTAGAATTGTTACTAGGTAGCCTATATGAACGTTGAGACAAACCTGCAGCCAATGACATGGTATCACATTCCTTCACCAAATAAATCAAAGAAAGTCTGACATACCTCGTCAGCGAGGTAGATTAGGGCCACGCATTTGCAGGATTCTATGGAAATTTTGCTTGTCCAGTTTATGGAGCGTGGTACAGTGATTACTCCTCAAGTCTGCAGTGAGCATGAAAAAATTGAAACGAGCCAATTAAGACAAGGGTCGTGGAATGCTTACGTTCGATGTTGTGTTTTAGCATGACAAAGGCTTTTAAAGTAATTTTAAATCGTATGTTTTTGATCATTCTCGATCATTTGACTAAGGCCCAAGTTATTTTCATCTATTCATTTATACGAATAAGTGACTCGGATGTCATTACTTTGATGATGAAGAACTTCAAAATGTGTGACAGGTTGGCTACGTTCCCCTAGCGGCTGCGATCGGAAATCGGTAAAACGCTATCACAAGTGTTTGAACTTACGAAGTGAATTTGTAGAGGCATAGTGGAAAATAGTAGTTTTATTATGTAAATAATAAAATAATTTTATTTACCCCAATACCTTATTTATAGTCTAACTGAAGTTAGATTCCAAACGCGCCCCGCATATTCTTCATAAAAAATAAGACATTCAATTAAAATGAGAATAAGGTTTAGTGAAGCTTAGTTTCCATATTTTGACAAATTAATTGGCAATCAAGGTACATCATGGGTATCTCATGTAATTTGCGGTAGATACAGTTATACTTTAGAGGCGTGGTACTATAGCATAATTGAAAAGTACTCCATGCTGTTCCAAAGCTATGGAGAAACCTAAATTGCTGTTTCAAAGAACCAAATAACTGAAAAGAATAACCAAGGTCATTTATTTAACCTTATGTACTTTGTAACTCAGTAATTATCGGTTTTATACAAATTAACCTTAACGACTAACGAATTATCTATAAAACGATAATAGTATAAAGTATTTTTCATTTCCAGTTTAACCGGAAGTAAATCCAACTTGTGTTTTTCAAATTCAAAAGTATACTATTTTTTCCCTTGTTGTATAAAGTATGCTGTAATAAATAAAAGTTTATATTTAATTAATTTTGAACTGAAATATTTTATCGATAGATAACACAGCCCGACAAAAAGAAAAAAATTGTTTGCTGCATCAAAAAGAACAGCTGATTCTGAATATTTAGAGCACTCTGATTATGAAAA
>JAHWXV010492379.1:0-13216 GCA_024586415.1 Phrixothrix hirtus | reverse complement strand
TGCACCCTTTTGGGTCGCAAAACGTCTTTCCGCCCGTTATATACTATACTAACATTTTGTATAGCTGCAGAATGGCGGTAACCTGCTACATTTGTCTCTAAAATTCAGGACGGTCTGTCAACACCAATTTCTCTTGAGATGGTGTCCAGCCACAAACGCCAAGATTTAGGCCTGGAGACGTAGAAACATGTTGAATATGGTTGCTCTAGAGATTATGACCAGTCTCAGGTACCACTATGGTGGCTTGCAAGCCTCGATAGGTGATTCAAGAGCAGCAAAAACAAAGTCAAGGTCAGTAATGTTTGTCTACAACTTAGAACAGTATGATGATACTTGATTAATCATTTTCCTATTGCTAACCGCAATTGTTACAATAAGTGCATTATATCACCACTACATTAAGTGGGAATTTTTATAATATTGATCTGTTATAATTATTATTATTCTTGTTTTTGATTATTCATTTATTATAATTATCCTACTTTGTTTATCTAATTGGTGAACACTAGCCTTATTCAATTGTGAACAATTAATTTTAATTAGGTCTTATGAAGATGTACTTACTTAACGAGTTTCGCCTTTTTAACGTTGTATGTTGTATGGCATATTAAACTTATCGAGTTGCGAGTTTCACAAATTTGTATTTATTACTATCTAATAGTTATGAAATCACTTCTACGAGACAACTTTAAACTTTTTAAAATTAACTTATACTATTATTATGAATAAAATAAATTTCAGTAAAGGTTTTATAAAATCTTAACAGTTGAGAATGCAGACTCGGATATTTTAGTTTAAATTTGCAATGTTATCGTTTATTTTGTTATGTAAATTATATTCGATAATTTTATTTGACTACATTTAGAATTTTAAAATTCCAAGGTTATCCATGACTGGGATTTTTATTACTTTCACGATGAATACTTTTTTGTATAAATTCTAACCTACAAATATTTGGAAAACATAACTTTACATAGTGTACTAGTCCGATTTAAGATAAAACTAACATAAGTCAAGTACATACATTTACACAGCAGAACTGGGATACCTCCATTGGCCATCCGTATGACGCAAAGGAAATGAATAGAAAGTACATATTGTAACCACAAGGTTGGTCATCGAAAGGAAATAGTTAATGCAGTTTATTTTATTATTACTGTCAGTTTAAGTTTGACAGATTGTTCTTTGTAGGAAAGTTTGCTGTTTAATGATTATTATCTCTGTTCGAACTGGTACTATTAATGGTAAACATAAATTGAAATACTCCTTGAAGATGGTTTTCATGATTTTCAGGATAAATTTCCAATTTTTAGTTCTAACGCTTATTAGTAATTCCGGTTCATCGTCCTGCGTATAACACACAGTCAACCTTGACATTAATTGCATGTAACTATAAATTTTAAAATAGTTATATTGATTTATAACATATGTATGTAATAATATTGTACTTAATTTCTACAAATATCCCAACTTGGTTGTGTGATTGTGGCTTAATTTTTCAGTTTCTGAAATGTTTCCGCAATAACTTTTTCATTCCTTTTACCTATATTTACCCAAGATAAGAATTTAAGTAGCAATAAGTTCTATAATGAAATAGAATTATATTTAATGGAGAAATTTCTAAATGTAATTAAAACTGCCCAATAATAATAAGAAAGTGCAGGTACACGACTGCTGTCTTTGGGGTATATAGTATGATAAAGGTTTCCGTATACACATTGATAGGAAATTGCCTCACTTGGACGCAATATGTTGGATATTGCAAACAATGACGTCATACTCTGTAAACAATGTTGTTCATTATTACATGTGTCGAACGCCTTGTGTCAGGGACTCTTTGTACTCTCTGCTATTGCCTTTAAATTTGTTTTATTATTCTAAGGTTAGATAGAACAAATACTTAAATTTAGAAATGTCTATGGTTTTCTCACATTTCTTATTATCTGTTGTTTCCATTTGCAAATTAGTTAAAATGTATACACAAGTTAATTAAAATAATTTTTATTTTAAAAACAAATTCGTTTATATATGTATGTATGTTAGCAGAAATATTAGAATTCACTTAATGTGTCAAAGAATTCTTAAAAGAATTAGGAATAAACGAATAAAATATACATACTGTAACAAATTTAGAAACAATGAGAATTCAATAGAACATTCCAGAACAATTCAAAAGGTTCCATATAACTAAAATAAATGATGTAATCACAAATGACTCATTGCGGTAACCGATATCTAAGTAAATTCAAAATTACAGGAATGAACTATGGCATTGGAATTTATTACATCAGCATTATGACTAATTTTAATGCTTACTAATGTAGAATGTTCTATACCTTTTCTTTCAATACAAATAGCAGGTTTTAGGCTTGCTTGGAATCTTGTCTTGTTAAGTAGCGGTTTTAAATAAATAGAAAAAATAAACGTTTATTATTAGTGTACAGAAAAATAAATAATTAAGTAAATAACCGTAAATAATCAGTTGTTAGTTTAATGAATATAAATTGTAAGCGCGTTTGAAATTCTTACAACATTTGTCATTCATTTGGAAACACCCGGTACATACATCCGTGTAGTAATAATAAAATCTAATTGGTGAATATATGGTATCATTTTTATGCCAAAATCACAACTGTAAATTTGTAAATTGTATAATTTCATTTTAACAACAATTATTAAAATTCGAAAATCCCAGGTTACGTTTAATAAAACATAGGAGCATTTTTCTTAAAAATATTAATTCAGCAATTCCTGTGAGAAGGGTTGCAAGTCTAAAAATAAACGATAACCCCTCTCGTCTTCACCCTTCAATTTCACGGAAAAAACTTGGATTACCAGTAGTAGAGATCTGAAAGTTGCAAGGTTAAGTTGCTTTTCCGCGGTGCACGCCCGGACGATATTTAAAATATACAATTGAAGAGTTACACGAATGATGTATTAGGGGATCAAATTGGTAGAAATTTGGTCTATTTCCGCCCACAACGAATTCATAATAAAAGCGGTCAACTTCAATTTCCTGTCGATTCGAAACCAAAGGGTTTTAAGTCCGACAAGGTTGTACGAAGCATACGATAAGAAATATCCTAGGCAGCCCGTCTGTTATTTTCGATTCCTTGGGGAAGTCAACGATCCTCAAAACATCAAGTAAGTGATTTAACCATTCTTTAAATTCCACCGATCTACACCCCTCGTTAAGTAATCCCTGCTAGGACGAATTAGTGGATCACGTAGAAATTCAAGGCGAGTTAGTTGTTGTTATAAATAAACTACTACAGTTTTTTTAAATGTTTAATTATTTATACTACCAAGTCCATTAGGGCCAATACGTCCTGTTCATTTTATATTTAGTTCAATTAATAGCAACACAAGGGTCCCTTGATTTAGATATAAAAAATTGTTATTTTTATTATTCCCTTCCGAGGAGACATATAACTTATTAATTTGTTGTCATTATATTCAATCTTTAACTACAGATCTTATTTTATTTTATATATGTAAACCTGTGGTTGTAGTAACACATACTTTCTTTCAGGTATTAGTTAATTTTTAAGGAAATAACCTATTTTAAATAGCTCGTCTGAATTGTATCCAATCGACGAGGGAGCCCAGTGGCGTGCACGAAAAGTCACCATATCGTAAATACGTATTAATACAATTCTCGGTCTAAAGGCTCGGATATCGGTTTCTTTGTTTTCCCGGCTTTTACAACAACAGAACTCTTGACTATTATCTTTCCATTATCGTCAAAAATAAAGTGGCGCCGTTATATACGACTAATTCCCTGAATTTTAGCCTATTTTATTTTATCGTAAATGTAGACCTCCCCATCTCCACTGTGGTGACCGAAGCAAATCAGCTAATTCAGGGAAATTACCGTTTTTGACAACCTCAGAGGTGTAAGGCCTCTTTTGTACCGTTATAAAATAAAGACTTTTAAATAATTAACTAACATCGTCGCATATCGAGGAACTCAAAATAATAAAGAGAAAAACAATACATTTTAAAAATTATTAATTGACATATTATATAACGGCACAAACGATAAAGAAATAAAAAATGAGCTTGTAACGTAATCTTATAAAAGACATAAAATAGTAATATTGAGAACAAACGAATAACAGAAAGAAAGTAATTTATTTGTTACAGCAGGAAGCGCTATTCAGTTTGGCAGTTTGAATTGTAAAAGAGGTTTTTCTTAACACAAACGTGCTTTCGAACGACAATTTGTATGCATCCACAGAATACAAATCCTTGTGAAGAAACACTAACTGAACGTGACCCTGATGTTACTGCATTTTTAATGTTTTAACATTATCCAACATTCGAAGCTCAAAATTCATTTCTTGAATAAATTTTAGGAGTCCTTGTTTTTAACTGATACACTCTTCATTTGTACATTTCGAAAATCGTAAGCATCGTCCCATTACGACGAATGTTATTTCGAACGTTGCTGCATACCTTGTTGCGAACATCACGTACATAAAATCGTTCTACAACTATTTGTATTTTGGTCCATATTCTGTACCTAGTATCAGCAGACGTAACAAGTGGAAGTAGTTGCAGCGGCTTGCATCTGCCAGTATATTCAGTACGAACTGAAACAAAAAAAAATCTGGTGTGACAACACACGACTTTCTCTTAAGCACATAGATATCACAATAGTACCCACAAATGACTAGATTATTGTCTACGTTTATCTTGGAAACGATAATTGTAACGTCACCCATCCAAGTTTCTGGACAGGCAAAAGGCTGCTCAACTCTGGAAATTTTCCCTGATAAATTGCTTCAACGCATTTTTTCAGAAACACTGTTAAGTTCACGTAAAGGGGCATTGAATACATAATAACAGTAGCACATTTAAAAATAAAAGTTATAGCTGTTTTCGAGAAAATCGCAAAAAACTTAAATTCAGGAATAAAATGGCACTTCCGGTCAATCGATTTTACCTAAATTCTTGACGTCTCATATGCAGAAGATAAAATGCTTAAATATACAATTCCATTCATATATCATAGTTAGTTTTTGAGATGTGTTGTTCACAATTAATACCCTAAGTACTTCTGGTTACTCGATTTTCGAAAATTTATTAGAGATACAGCTTGATTCATATAAAACAGAATGAAGTAGCTATGAAATATACTAAGTTTTAAAAAAATCGTTAGAGCCGATTTCAAAAATCTAAAATACGGAAAATATCTAAAAATGACAGAAATAAAGTGAAACATCCGGTTATTCGATTTCAACCAAATTCTTGATTCGGAATACCAATGCAGTTATGGCCAAAAATATAAATTTTCATTCATCTAGGACTTTTAGTTTCATAATTATTTTATTTTGAATTAAGGGTGAAGGTACTTCCGGTTACACAATTTACGGAAAAGATTCTGAGAAACAGCTTAAACTGTATGAAAGTTCATTAAATATCCAAGAAATTCAATATGTTTAAAAAAGTCATAAGAGCCGATTTTGAGAAAATCGCGAAAAACCAAAAATTCTGAAAATATCTAAAAATAACAGAAAGAAAGTATGCACACTTTATTTCTGTTGTTTATCTACGACTTTTCGTTTTTGAGATATTTTGTTCACACACGCACACACACATACACACACGCACACACACACATACACACACACACGCGCGCGCGCGCGCACACAAACACACACACACACACACACACACACACACAGATAGACCAATTTTCGGACTTATGAGACCCGAAAATGTGTATTTCCACTAAAATTTCGACACCGAAAAGTTTGTACGAAAACTACTTCCTCTACCTATATTCCTTTTCATATAGGTAAGAAAAAGTAAGAAGAGATAATAAGAGATTATGTCAGATGAAATTCTACACAAGAAAAACTGAAGTGAAGGTCCCATTTTGCTTTCAGTCTGTGTGCAGAACAAAAATTTCACATGAATGTCACCCACACGTTTTAAAATTTGACCAACTTATTTAACCGCCGAATTAAAAAGGAACATGCCCACATTAGAACTGATAGCTCAGCATGGTTGCGTAATTTAAAAAGATCAGGGGAGATAACCTCGTTGGCGCAGTACACTTTGACAATTTAATTTTACGGTAATTCACGGGAAAGGCCGTTTTAATGTAGTACCAGATGCTTTTCCTCGTACACCTCTTAGTGATACAAAGGATCTTGACCATTAGTATTTAAAAATTGAGGTCAATGTATTATCTTGGCCTGATAAACTTCTAGATTGGACAGTTTACAAATATACTCCAAATCAATATAATTTGAGAGCCAATACTCGTCATTGATTCCACAACTCATCGATTGAGGCTAACCGCCATTATGGGTGTACATTTAGGTTTAAAAACCCTATTTTAAGTTAATGGAAGAATATTACTAAAACAAAATGAATATACAGCCCAATTTCCACGATCCGATTCGATGGGAACATAAAAGCAAGTCAAATTCAGCTTTCAGTGTATCAGTTTAGACCTAATAGGACAATTTTCCTGTTCAAAACACGGTTTCACATCTCTGGTGATCGTGACTTTCTTTCTAATTTTGTAATTCTGTATCCATTTTGCAAAATGAAATTTTCCTTATGTTTGGGGTCTGTTAGATTTGCCTTGTTGATAATGGTCTACAATTTGCTAGAAATCAGTTTAAACAATTAATGCAAAAATACGAAGTTATGTGTGGTACAACGCATAATACTATCCCCAGCATAATCTAACTGAAAGAGTAAATGTAGTTGTTCTTAGTACCATTCGTTCCTATACTACCAATGACCATGTTTGTTTGTTTGTTTTGTGGCCGAGACTTCGGGATGCGGAAATTCCCTTGACTCCCTTGGACTAGAATTGTTTATAGTTATTTTACCATGCCTACTAGAATTTTGCCGAATCTGGTGAAATTCCACTGCTAGTAGGGATTTTTAACGTACCATTGACACGGGACCTACGATTTTACTTCCTTATCCGATCTCGATCACGTTTGAACCCACGTCCCCTAATTGGGGTCGGCTGCAATGACCATAGTGACCTACACTTACCAAATAATCTCATTTTTAAATTTGGAGCGGGCTATTCCTCGCTAGCCATCTTAACATTACTTGGAAGACCTTGCCCTGAAAATTTAGCGTTAGAAAATCACACAGTTAGCTAAAGAATTATTGAAATTATCCCCACTATATAAAGAGGTGAAACAAAAACTTCACTAAGCATATACAAACGCAGCATCTCGTTATAATCTGCGAAAATCATCCCTTGCATTCAAAGTTTGAGAATTACAAGAATTCCACTTCAGGCTACCTCTCTGATTTTGATGCTTTGAGATATGTTGTAGTTAATTAAAATCTAAGAGACGCATATTTTTTATCTGTCATAATTATATCTTAAAGTGCAAAATTAGCCCTTAAAGTTGGGATTATATTAGTCTATATTAGCAGTTTCACATGGAACCACTACACCGATTTGAATGAAACCAACGCTAAAATGTTCACCTTCCTGTATGTTTTCGATACTTATATTGTATTTTGAGGGCGAGAACTACACTTAAAAAATTTGAAATATGTTGTAAATAAGACGCTTTTATAAGAAATGGTTTTTAATGGAGTTTCTGCACTCTCGTCACTCTATGGGAGATTTGAGTGAATTTATAAATATTTTTATTTTCAATGCGAGATGAAGAGTCATGTTAGATTATTACGAGATTATAATACTATAGGTCTTAATAAATATAGACTAAAAGAAGAATGATTTTCGATATGTACAGCCCTAAAGGTGGATGGTAAAAATTTTTGCGATTTTCTCGAAAACATTTTTAACAATTTTTTTGAAACTTGCTACGGTTTCTATGTCTTTTATATCCTTATTCGTGAACTTAGAGCTTTTTCTGAAAAAATTCGTTGAAGCGAGTTATCAGGGACAATCTCTCAAGTTAAGCAAGGGCTTGCGTGTCCAGTAACTTGGATGGGTGTCCGTTACAATTATCGTTTCCACAATTAACGTAAATAATAATATAATCATTTTTGGACACTATTTCCGTATGTGCGTAAGAGAAAGTCGTGTTGTCTCACACCAGATTTTTAATAATAAAATATAATTCGGCAACAACTGTAACGCAGTATTTATTGCCAATAAACTAAAAAATGTTTAATAGGCTATCTAGAAAAGTATAATTGTTGAAACAAAATACATATGATTACAAAATGAACAGTAAATATAACAACAAAATAAAACAACTGCATAAAACGACGAAATTATAATAAATGAAAATGATCACCCCTGCCAATCCTCTCTCTATTCTTTGTTTAATTGTTTGACGTATACGTTCAAATATGTTAGGGGTATTTTAAACTCTTTTGTACGATTTCACAATGCTGTTGTTCAGATCACTACAATTTTCTACCTGCCTTACATAAACTAGGGATTTAAAGTATACTCAGATACAGAAATCCAAAAGAGTTAAGTTTAAGTACTACGGGGCCAAGGTTGATATCCGCCTCAACCAATACAACGATTTCGACAGATGATATCCAAGTATCCAAGTACTGACTGGTAGAGCACCGTCATGCATTAACCACAGCCAAACTCGAATTTGAAACGATACATCTTCAAGAAGAACATGAAGCTCGTCTTCAAAGAAACAACAATAGGAATCCCCATTTAACCGAAGTACTAGGTGATATGTTATGATTTCGATCCACACATTTACAGAAAATCTATTTTAATAGTTTGTTTCCACCAAAATTTCGAAGTTATATGTGATTTTGTATTCATTAATTATTCAATTCTCGCGAATTTATTTAATTTCATACCGAAATTTCAATTTCATATATTTATTTATTTGGCTATAGTACAGTACAGCACAGTGACAACATTTGATTTTCAAATTAAACGTCACAACCTTGCTTTTACTTCACATATGCTCACTTAGAGGAGGCGTCTAGGATTGATGTATTCGTTACAAATAAATATCATTCATCTTGGTTTTAAAGTCGAGAAAATATATCTTGCTTTATTTATATTGAATTAACTATTCTAAATTTATTTGACGTAAATCAATTGCATCAAATTGTAGCAGCATAAGTAAAAGAATGTCGGCTGACATTGTTCGTTATCTAAGAATGCGGAAGGGCATTGAACTTGCTCTTGACCGAATATTGATGATAAAGTTTTCATATAGAAAGTACTGTTATAATTAAATATAATTTTGTCTGTCAAAAACTACGAGTTGTTAACGGCGATTTGCATCATTCACGACGTAAATTAGTTTAAATTGACTTATGGTTTGTATTACAAATTTAAGGGACTCTAAATTAGTTCTTTTTATCTTTTTGGCCATTCATATTCTTTCGATCTCCAAATTATTAGTATCAATAACATTTGATATTTACTTTGGGGTTTTAATAAATCTAAATTCAAAATTGTTTAATTATTTTCGATATTATTTTTCTTTTTAAGATTGGAAATAGTAAATTTAAATAAAATTAATTTTCCGTTATATGAACATCTATCCATTTATGTTACAATGTATTTGTAACATCTTAAAATTTAATGGAATCAATTCTTTGGTAAAAGAATGCTAACTTGTATTCCTAAATGTAATTTAATTTAAAAAGTATTAATTGTTCCTATGAATAACTTTTGATTACTTAAAGCTAAATTGTTCGTATTATATTACAAATATTATGTTGATTATTTTGACTCTATGCTTGGGGTTACTTGTTACTTGTTACTTGTTGCACTATCAACTAGATATTGTCGTTAATTGCACTTAAAAAATACTACTGTTCGACAATAATTCGGATTATTAGACTTCTGGCTACTATCTGTCATTATAAATAGATAGATAGATAGAATGTTTATTTCATCAATTGAATGAAAAGCACGAAAGTATAAAGCCAACAAAGCAATCATTGACAAAAAAGTCCTAAAAATTAATTTAACATACAAAAAAAAGTTTTTACAGTTAATGTATACACGAAAAGTGACCTGGATCCCACTTGCAATTAATGAACCAAAATTATACACTAAAAAAATCTTCAAAGCTGAAACACTTTTTACCTAGTAGATACTTTTTCAGTCTAATTTTAAAAATTACTATACTTGAGGATTCTTTAATGCCACTACTAAGAGCATTATAGTATTTGCAACAATTGAAATAGAAATTTTTTAGCATAAGACTGTTCGATGCCTGTCTGGAGCCAACAAAGCCGCATTTTTGGTATTATAATCATAATGATCATGGTTAGTGAAGAATAGTTCTCTATTCTTAATTGCTCCATGGCACTTAGTAAAACTGCCAGCTTAATGGCAACATTGTATAACTATAGTAAGATCACATTATTGTTTTATTGTTCTTTTCTCCCCGTAATTGGGAATATTGATTAAATATTTGTTAACCAACTTGTTGTTTTTTATTTGTGCAAATATTAGGTCCTACAAATAGCTGCGAAGAACCTTGTTTTGTATTCACTATACTATTCTTTTTAATCTGGCTCAAAAAGCTTAGCGTCTGTAATTATTAATCAAACTACAGTGCTTAGCATCACGATATTTGAAATATCCACACATGTAGATTCTTATGAAGCCGGTGGAAATTCTGTTTCTAAATTATAAGGAAGCAGAGCCATAAAATTGGCGCTCCACGAACAAAATAATATTTATTTAATTGCATCAGATATATGTACAGTGCCCCAAACAACGAATGGATAAAGATATAACCAACATTCTAAATTATCTGGTATTTGTGTAGGCAACTCATTCTAAAGATCCTTATCATTTTCAAACAAAACCAGGCCTTCGTGAGAATGGTGTCACAATTAGTTTCACTTCATTTCTTCTTTATTTAAGCGGCACTGGAGAAGTATGTTTGTCCATTCTTTAATTTGGAGCAGTGTACATATGTAGATAAACCCTATTTTTATAATTTAGTAGCAGAGCGGCTTGTGTGGTCAAAATATTCTGCAAGGAACATTGATATTTGATTATTTACTTACCAAAAAATGCAGTAATTGCGTATTTGTTCCTTGTAACAGCTTGCAACTTAAAACAGAGGAATAATAATAAAATTTGGCATGAAAACAACAAATTCAAGATGTGTACATTCAGCGCAGCTTAAAAAATATGTTTGCGTTTTAACTGTAAAATTAAAAAGCAATGTTAAACAAATTAAATGCCAATAAGCTGTGACATGGTAGTGTCATTAACTATTTCGGAAATTATGGGAGAGAAAGTAACTACTTCATGGGCAATACGTTTCCAAAATCGGACAACCGGCAACGGTCGTACAGTCTCAGGGCGAAAATGTATATTGTTAAAAGTGTTCTAACTCAAATTCCTTGATTTCGTCGATAAATTTGGCGTTTTCCCTGGCTTTTCACCGACTATTTCAAATTCCCTGACAATTCCCGGTTTTCCAGTTCGCTGGGAACCCTGCAGTTTCACGAATTTTCCTTCGGCAAGTCAATTTACTCAAAACATTGGCCTTTCGATATCATTTTTACTTTGAAAAATATTTTTAAACCGAAGCTAGATAATGCGAGTACGCAATTTGTGTAAAAGTTGTATTTTGATGATTAGCCCTAAACTAAGTGATTAATTAGTGATTCCTATGTGGGCGCGCTATCAGCTTGGATTATGTGTTGGTTTTACCTCAAGCTTAATTTATGATTAATATTTTTCAATCTTATTTCCAAATCGTATAAAATGGTAGTAGGGTATTGAAAAGCCCCTGCTGATACGTGGCGTTCCGTTTGAAGCAATATTACCTCTCAATAGGCTCCACTACTAAATGGGTACCTTTTGGATCGACCCCAAATCCCTACTCTTTTTACGTCATGCAATCTTTGTAGTGACGTTGAAAGAGGAAGTTGGTCGGTATATAAATGTGTAAAGAGGACT
This sequence comes from Phrixothrix hirtus, assembly GCA_024586415.1. NCBI lineage: Eukaryota > Metazoa > Arthropoda > Insecta > Coleoptera > Phengodidae > Phrixothrix > Phrixothrix hirtus. The sequence goes on along the minus strand of JAHWXV010492379.1, from coordinate 1,335 downwards.
CAGCTTCGTTGGGCGATCGATTGTGAATCTTCCGATTGAAGAAGAATATCTACCTTTTCATACACTTTGTTAATTTAGAGATTGTGAAACTCCTGAGGTCCTAACTGAGAAAATAATTACGAAGGGACCTAAACAAATTTTGAGATTTGACAACATCGCAGCATGTGATTGTATCTAATTATTACATTATAAGCCCGCGAATATACTTATAACGTAGGCCCAGTTCGGTTACGGTACAATTGATAGTTGCTTAGATACAACGATATAACTTTTATGTTTGTGAAATGGCGCAAATAACTCGTTGAAATTTTTGAGTTCTGATTTTGTACAGTTTTAAACACAGTATTACTCCTGAATAATGCGAGGGAGGAAAAGTCTGTGGTTGAGATGAAGCACGGAGTCGTACCAGTACGATAGTACGGGCAATTTAAGCGTGATGTTTTAACGTGGAGGATGATGAGCGATCGGTACGTCCTACCACAGTTGTCACGGAAGAAAACATTTGTGTCGTGCCGTGCGTCAAATGATAGCATTTTAGCGATTCATACATCAAGTGTTCATTCCATTCTTAAAGGCCATATTCAAGTTAGAAAGGTTTCCATATTGTGGGGGTACACCATCGACTTATAGATGAACAACGTGCACACCGCCTAGAATGATGCAGTAAATAATATCGTTACAGGTGACGGAACTTGGCTGTATTATTTTGACATACAACCAAAGCCACGTAATTCAGTATGACCCCTTTGAAAATGAGGCTCCATCTGTAAATGTTAAGCAATTACGATCCGTTAAAAAGAAGATGATAATAGTTTTCTTGGTTAAGCTTGGAACAATTCAAACTTTGGTACTACGGGAACAACAAACAGTTACTACCAAGCGGTATACAGAAAGATACCTCCCCCAACTTATAAGGTCGCGCTTGAACACATGGAAGCTGCATCACGACAACGTTCCAGCACATCGATCAGTTCTCACTACAAAGTTTCTTCGCGCTGGTAGAACATCCACCTAAAATCCCCGATTTTGCGTCTTGCGAATTTGCGTTGTTTCCTCGAATCAATGATTAGCTAAAACGCCGTCGATTTCAAACAAATGAGAAGTTGATTGCAGCTTGGGAAGATGCATGTGATCAAGTAGACAAGGGGAATGCGAAAACGTTTTTGAGAACTAGTTTATTTGTATGTATACGAGGGTTGCCTTTTATGTTATTACAAATGACCACTAGATGTCGTTGGTGTAATAAGTTATTGCAATATTCGTAAAATTTGACATTTTGTATTGTAAAATCCGTGGCGGCTTAGAAATTGACAGAGTAGTTTGTTTACAGTGCGC
>JAHWXV010492377.1:0-11670 GCA_024586415.1 Phrixothrix hirtus | reverse complement strand
AAAAATCTATGTAAAATTAAAATAATAGACTGACTGAATGACATGCTAATTTATTAAGTGGGCACGTGCCCTTGTACCCTTTAGAACGAGCCGCCACTGCACTGTAAAGGACGGAGCTAGAATACCCGCAAAACGTTGAACATATTTTGACTTTCTGAGGAATCGCCAAATTCTTCAAATATCCGCAGAGTTTACGCGAAAAAATTTCTTCAAATTCTATAGCCTAGGGACGCAGCTTTAGTCTATCAAAATGGCGCTCTGTTTGTCTGATATGGGCACAGTCTCTCAATTATTGATCAATGACAATATATCGGCAATAGCATGCAGTGTGATTTTTTTATAAAGACAGCTGATGGTAGCTGATGGTCAGATGTTCAATTCTATGTAAAAATAACTTTGCTTCTTAATAATATATTTATTTAGTATACGTATGACCAAAATGGCTTACAAAGAGTTTGTATGCTGTGGACAGATTATAAAAATACAATTTATTGAAATAAGGAGATATGTAGGTGTTCAATGCGAATTAGTTTTATAAATGTTCGAGGTGTTCTTTTTAAGTGCGAATAAAGAATACTAAGGAAGAGCATTAAAAACATGTAAAGTTTTGTCCAAATAGACCAACCATAATGGCGACGATGGCATGTTATGCTTGTGTATTAAAAACGACAAATTTATCATTTGCAACAATATACATTATGATGAATACACAGTAAGCAAATAAATTATACACGCACAGGAAATACCCCAAACACGTAAAGTTGCATCCAAATTTAGCAACCGAGATGGCGACGTTAAACATTATGCTTACATATCACAAACATCAAATTTTACAAATTTAACATTATATACTCGTAATACATTATTATGCATGTACAGTAAGCAAATAAATTTCACACACAATTAACAAAAACTTTCACAACTTGACACTTTAATTGTGCTTTAACAATTATGACGTCTACTACGAGTAGTGCTCTAAAACTTGACACACACGCATACCGTAAGATGGAGAGAGGAGCTTCCTTAGTATTATTTATTCGTTAGATTTAATATATGGCCGCTACAGCACAGCGGTCGTCATTCTGCTCCGCGCATGCGCACTGAGCGCTTGAATCTCTTGACTTGCTACAAAGACCATTATGCGAGCAATATTCTTTGTTTATGCTCTCTTGTGCGATTCAAAATTTCCAAAACTATTGAAAATACCGCGGGTTGTGAAACATCGACCGTAATTCGTTTCTTAAATACAAGAGACGTGAAAGTGGTTGAAATTCATAGACATATTAACGAAGTCTATTGAGATAATACTAAGAGCAATAGTATCGTGAAAAATGGGTTAGGTCATTTACTGAAGGTGTACGATGAGGTGCGAAGGGGGAACCGTCTGTCATTAATGATGACCTGGTGTAGAAAGTTGATGAAAATAGACGGCTTAGGATTGCATCGGTTTCTAACAAATTTCCTCAAGTTACGAAAAGTGTTCTGTATAAAATTGCGTTAGACCATGTAAACTATCGGATCCCAAAAATGCCGACTGAGTTGCACAAAGCAAAGTATTTAAACAGTGTTTTGAGTACTCCCATGGGTGCCTCAAGACACATTGTAGTCGAAACAGTGGTCAATGAAGTGGAGGCACACATTTCCCATGAATGTTGAAGTTGCAGCAAACGATTTCAGCCCTAAAAATTATGTACATCGTGTTTAGGATAAGCTTCAAGGTAAAATCTTGAATAAACTGCGTTGCGCAATACACTCAGTTGAGGAACTGCGCTGGTTCAAGACTATGCCTTGGGTGCTCAACGCACTCAAGATCTCATCATGTCATTTAGGCTAGGAACTATTGAATCACCCCGGTGCAATCTAGATCTCACGACCAGTGACTTCTTGCATTTAAAGCATCACCTTGCCGGTTAGCACTATGATGATAATAACGATGTCAAAACAGCCGTGCAGCAATGGTTATGCTTTCTATGACGATGTAATGCAAAAGCCGATCACATGATACGGTAAGTGCCTTAATATAGTTGGAAATTATGCAGAAAAATAGTTTAAAACCAAAATTGTTCAAAAAATATTATTTTTGTAATTTTTAGGAACAAAGCGGTACTTACTTAAAAAACACACTTAGTAAATTTTTTAAAGCGTCAATAGTTTGCTTCTGTTTAAGCGACATTTCGCAAACCACGTTAGTGATGTGATTGTCTGAAAGTTTTCGTTGTTCGTTATTGGTTATGGGTTCAAATCTAAACGGGAGCAATTTATTTTTTAATTTTAATTATATATTTTTTAATTTTTTCACTTCATAGTGAAATATTAAACTAAAAATATAGTTTGTTTGTTTGTGTCCATGAATTTAATAACCGAAAATTAACTGGTAGTAGTATTCAACAAAACATAAATAAGTGACCGAAATTGTGCCTATTTATGTTCGTCAAATAATATCAGGTATCTTTAAATAGCTTTAGACAACACATTTGTCACTTCTGATCTGAATGATCCCGAGTCTTAAAATTTACAGATCACATCGGTAAACAATTATTTAAAATAATACTAAAGAATGTAATAAAATGACTTTTAGAAATAGATCTTGACAATCTGTCAACCAAGTCAGAATCGAAACTTCAAGCAATGAAGTAATTTTTTCGATATGTAAAGCAGAGCGTACACAATGTTAGATCAATTAAAAAGAAGGGCGATGTGTCAGATTAAATCTGAGTCTTTAATACTTAGCAGCTTGGCACGCTCGAATAGTTCAGCGTATATAACTATTTTACTTTGGTTGCACCCTAATTTCTTAAATTATTATTGCATTACAACTGACGGTTTCGGCATTCAAGATATAGACAATTTAATTTGTACCAAACTTGGGGTTAGAAAATTGTACTTGTCATATAATACGAATCCAAAGTAATTTAGGCGCACCTTAAGTTAAACATTGAAGAACACAAACGTTTGTCACAACCCTGCATTTGAAATGATTAACTCAAAGTGACATTATTTTATCGTTCTTTTAAAGTTTTTTCCGAAAGGCACGCCATTTGCATAGGATTTTAACCCATAATTCTTATGATCTTTGATGCAGGTTACCCCAATTGACATTACTTAGGTTGACGTACAAATATCACATCTTTACTCACACTACTTTGAACCATAATCCCTCTGTACGCACTGGAATGAATAAAATTCAAACTACATATGTGCATTAAATTTGTTTCAAATGCAATACACTCTCAGTGTGAAATAAAAGTAAACGTTTTCTTATCACGTGTACAGTAAATTTTAGAAGGTATTTTGCGGTGGCGAGTCAGTTATTGCTACGCAACGAATATTATTTCAATATCATAGCGTCGTTGTGAGATAAAACACTATTAAGATATGGATAAACAACTTCCGTGCAATAGTATCTGCAGCGAAAAGAAAACTTCCGGCAGTGTGAACTCGCCAACATCGCAACAATATAGCAGGGAATATGTAGTAATAAACAATTTTCAATAAGAAGCAAGCTTCCGTCGTGTAACTGGTTTTTACATTTTATAATAATTTTTTCATTATTAAATGGAATTTAGAAAGATTATAAAGCAACAAGATTAGTAGCCAGGTTTACAGTAGTCCCACCATAGCCTTTCATTTTTATATTTAAGTTTCTATGCGCAATATTTTTACGCTACCTTCATTTATATTTGATACTTAAACTTTTTAAAAGCTTCGACATATTTCTAATTGGTATTACACAATTTCTTGTATTTTAAAATCTGGATAATAATATTAATTAACGTCATTATATTAGCAAATTTCTTTGTTTTCACTTGTATGATTTGAATTTCAAATTATTCTGATTTATAATTTATAGCTGACACATTATCTTTGTCCGTTTTATTTCAACAAGCAAGGCGCGCTGGAAGGACACTTTGATTTAAAACTTTGTTGTGATTACTTCGAAATTTCATAATCTTCAGTTTATTAAGTTTTCTTTGTAATAATGTAAATTATCAATACGAAATTCTTAACTTCGTTACATTGTTTACATAATTATTTAATTATATTTGCAATCACAATTTAGTTCATGATCTTAGCCAATTAGTTATAATTTATATTATTCTAGATTCGGCTATATTTATAAGTTGATAAGAGGAACCACTATTTGATTTTATTCGATTCAAAAGGGCCTATCAATTCTGTTCAATGTGATAAATTGTGTATATAATTCTGCAAGATTAATAATTTGAATTTGGAAAATGTTACCGTTAGTTAGTGTTAGTGTTAGTATTGCTTTTTTGGAATTCTACATATGGGGTTGAACTGCACATGTATTGATTATTTGTATAATTAATTTATCTTTTTATTATTAATTGATATGTATTTAAAAATTACTGAAGAACGGTTCAGCAAATTTATTAATCGCTCTTTTTGATTTAAAAATTTTGGTTTACATTTTTTTCTAAATAATTCCATTAAATTAATTCATCTATTGGGATTCAAAATTCTAATTTAATTTTGATCATATTTCTTTATCTTGGATTTTGTTTGTTTATCTAATTAAGGGCCAGTTTCATAACAAATTTAAAGTTGCTGTTACTGTCATGACTACAATTGTCTGTACAGTTGTAAATGTAGGAGTTAGAGTTAACTTTCAAATAAAGTCGCTTTAAGGGCCAATTTCATAATAAATTTAAAGTTACTTTTAATTTTGAAGTTACTTTTACTGCTATAACTACGACTGTCTATACAATTGTAACTTCAGAAATTAAAGTTGACTTTAAAATTAAGTAACTTTTAAGTTTATTATGAAACTGGCTCAAAGTATATTACATTAAAACCTAGAAATTATTTAATTCTGTTCCTAGTTATTTGAACATTTTACTGCTGTTTATGATTTTATAGGAATTTAATTTGGAGGAAAGCTGTGTTCAAAGATATAGAAATCGTGCCGTTGCATTTCTGTTGGAGGACTTACGCAACCTTGCCCCTTTGTATCTTGTATTAGTTACTGCTGGTCGTAAGAGCACATCTTACTAATTTGATTATTTATTTCTTATTTGCGATATCATAATTTCAATATTGTTATATTTTAGTATATGGTTGTAATGGTTACTTAGAGGCTTCTGCGGTATGTTTTGTAGATATATTTCAAGTTTTTCATTGATTTATGCTCTGGTTAATTAACTCACTTAACCTAGTGCCCAGAAACTGATGTCTATTAAGCCAGTGTTGCAGCGAAACGAACCTGATCCGTGGGCATCCTGAGGTCTTCCCTACAAATTTCATGCGTCTATAGTTTTTATACTGCCTGAGCGTATACATCGAGCATTTATAGTAAAACACTGTATCGCGTAGCAGTTTGGCAAGAACTTTACACATCCTTCAGTTGCATCCCCTTCTTAGCCATATCTAACTGTATGGCGTGGTAGGGTAAGTTTATAACAAAAGAAGGTTTTTGCTGCATAATTCTCAGTGTTTAAAATATTCTTTATACCAAAACATGGAAAAAATAGCATAAATATTTTAAATTTGATAAGTTCTCTAGGAGGTAGAAGTAAGCTGAACATAAACACAACACATACGACAATATATTCAAACTTAATGTTCAATCTGACACAGATTTAATAATTAAATATAATCAAACACGGCAGTAATTAGCAATCGCAACTTGACCGTGAAATAAAATTTAGCAATTAATTTCAATAGCAATAAAAAATTACCTATGAATTCTTGAAGGCAATTAATTTCCGGTGCCAATAAAAGTCACTTCAATTGTGAATGATTGCCACAAAAATAAATTCACATGTTCAGAAGATAATGTTAAATGAATGTAGCCATGCACACTCGTTCTGAAAATTCAAGGTTATAACAGAATGGCAATTTTAGACCCAGAACAGCGAAATGGTTCTCAGATTTACACTACTAATAAAATAATGAACTAATTTCAAAGTATGGTTAATTAAATTACACAAATTAAAACTTAACTTGAGGATTGAATGCAAAAATAACGGTCGTTTAGTTACATTAATTTCGATTAATATAAGTGTGATAAACTAAGGATTGAATTAATTGAAGTAAAACTACAAGCGAGTAGCACTTATCACTGTAAAAACATGACGCTATTAAATTAAATTTAATTGTTTTATAAAAATCGCTTAAGGAAGTTTTTTGAATATAAAATTGATTTAATAACCGCTAATTTTCTTAAGCGGGCGCACAGGCGATACTAGTACAGTTAAAATAATTTTCAAACAATTCATTCATCAGAGATGCAGAGATGCAGGCACCAATATTAAGCCGGACAAGTTTAAATTAAAATAAAATGGAAGTCTCGTATACAGTGCAGTCGTGTACTTCAGTTTTATCTTATTAGAGATTTTTGTATTGTAAAAGTTTTTGACTTCAATAATTAACGTTTCGCTGTCACAATATTCGCTAGCAATTTTATTGCTTCTTCGCAATTGCATAGAAAGCGGTTATTTATACGCTCATGCGCATGACTCGACTTAGTTGCAGATGTTTTATATTGGAAAGCGACAACCACATCGCCTTGAATATGAGACAAGTTCCGTTTTTAAAACTGCCGCGGCAAATTGATCGCATACGAGGTATTATCAAATATATCAGGATTGGTGGCATAAGCCTAGAGTCGAGTGCCACAGTTGGTAGTAGCTTCACACATGTTGACCTTGCAACATACCGCGCATGCGCAGAGAATCACGTCAACCTAACCTTTCGGGTTGTTTACAGTAACGTTTCATTGTTACGTCTGCGTCCTTATTTATTGCATTTGTCAAGTGCGAAAAAAATGATGCATGAATTTGTATCTGATTTTATCAAAAACTTGGTGAAACATGCAAAGACACGTACTTAAAGTTACAGACCATATATGGGGAGGAATGCATTAGCCGTATCTAAGTTTACACGTGGTATGCATGTTTTAAAGATGGCCGAGGAAGTGTTGAAAGTGATGCGCGTTCTAGCAAGCCCGTAACCAGCAAAAGTGAACACAATGTGGAAAAGGCGCGCGCAGCTGTGTTAGCAATTCGCCGAATCACTATTCGCGAGTTAGCTGCAGACTTCGGTATTAGTATCGATTCTGACGGACTATTTATGCATGAGATGCATTTCAGCCAAATTTGTTCCAAAATTGCTCTCCGATGACCAGAAATGGGCACATGTTTGAGCTGCTCATGACCTGCTTGAGTGCGTCGAAAACGACAAAAACTTTTTAAAACGATCCTTACGAGTGATGAGTCGTGGGTTTACGGGTATGATCCTGAAAGCAAGGCTCAGTCTTCACACTGGGAAACCCCAAACTCACGCAGACCTAAAAAGCATAACAGTGCCGCAGCAATGTCAAGACGATGCTGACTGTGTTTATCGATTATAAGGGAATTGCGGACCACGAATTTGCTCCACCAGATCAAACAATAAATACGGACATTATTGTCAAGTTTTGCGTCATTTGAGCGACGCAGTACATCACAAAAGACCGACATTGCATGAAAGTGGCGAATAGCAAATCTATCATGATAATCCGCCTGCACACTCAGCTCAGCTTGTGCAGAAACGCCATATTACACAGGTCCAACAGCTAAATATGCCAGATCTCGAACCCTGCGATTTTTTATCTTCCCAAGTTCTCAGTTGAAAGAGCGGCGATTTCAGAAGATGACTTCAAAACTTGCTACGTGCAGTGGAAACAGCGCTGGTCTAAGTATGTGGCTTCGAGAGCGGATTACTTCGAAGGTGATTAAATAATATACGTATAGTGTTGTAATTTTGTTTTATAAATCTAATCCGGATTAATTTTGATCATATCTCGTATGCGCTCACACTTAAAAAAATATGTTACATTCAAGCGGCAAAACAACCGAGGCGGTTAAACGATTAAATAACCGCTCGTGCAAACTAGCTGGTTAACAGTGAACAATATTTAAAATAATTATTGTGATATGATGGACTGCAACGTTGCTACGACAATTTAATTAATGTTTCATAGGAAAACGAATAGTAAAATCAACGCTCTGACAAAAGGTGTTTTCATGCATAAAAATAATCTATGATCTCATCTTTCTACATACAAGTGTTAGGATCGATATTGTTAACTTTCTAATGCCATCTAAGGAAAATGGTAAGACATTAAATAATGTATATCACAATTTAACTAAGGTAATATAAAAGGTTGAAGCATTGACCAACCAAAATGGGCAAATTTATTTCTAAGATGAACCAAAACATGGGAAATGTTATATTGCTAATAAATCGAATGTATTTATTATAAATATAGTGCAAAACGGATATATTGGAAAAATAATTGTACAAATTTTGGAATCATAGGTCCATATTTCTTTGAAGAGGATGGGAAAGCAGTCATGCTGGTGACTGATCGCTACACAAAAATGTTGCGGAATTGTTTGACCCTAAAAACCCAGAGTTTAGTTCCAGCAGGATGGAACAACTGCTCATACGTCAGTGTATACACGACGATAGTTCTAGGCACGTTTCCAGGCTGTCTGATATTCAGACGACACAGCTGGGGGGAGGTGTTAAATTGCATGTGTTCATTGCGGAACCTAGGAATATTAATAACCTCAAGCAGAGATATTAAACCTGTGTAGCAGACTGGACAACTGTAGGAGGAATGGAGAGGTCATTAGAAATTAGTCAATTGAGGTCATACAACATATGTGAAAATCGTCAGGTTTCCATGTTTGCTGATTTGTACAAATTAGAGGCGTTATGACGTCACTAACGAAACAACTAAATTATTTTTCACTTAAAACTGCAGTGCCTAACATACGAGGTGGTATCAAAAGAAAACAGGATTGCACTGGTTACTTGGCATAAGTAATAGATACAGCTTTACGTCTTTAGGGTCTGTACCTCAGACATGGATGCGACAGCTCAAGGCATTATTACTGGCAATTTGAACATGCATGGTGTTGCTGCCAAATTTGTCCCCTGTCTTTTGATATCAGACCAGAAGTATTTGCGCGTCAATGTTCGTGAGGACCTTTGCCATTATGTAAGAGGTGATCCTACATTTTTGTCAAGGATAAACACAGATGACAAAAGCTAGGTTGACAGTTACGACCCGGAGACCAAGCAAAACCATCCTAGTGGAACAGTCTTCAGTTTCCGCGAACTATAATGCGACCTTAAAACGATTTAATAACCTGAAACGTGAACAAACGTTAAATTTTGTGTCAGGCTAGGATAAGCTGCCACAAAAACATTTAAAATGCTTTTACAAGTTTACGGCAACGATGCTGAGTTCAGTTCAATGCTTTGAATGGCACTCTCTCTCGTTTGGGAGATGACGCCAAGCCGGGACGACCAATCACCAGTAAAACTACCGAAAATGTTGATACAGTTGAACATGCATCGTGTTGTTGTCAAATTTCCCCCCCCCCACCTTTTGACGTATGCCCAGAAGAATTTGAGTATCAATGTTTGTAAAGAGCTTTACAATTACGTAAGAGGTGCTCCTACATTCCTGTCGAGGATCATCACTGGATTTACGGTTATGATTCGGACACCAAGCAAAATCATCCTAGTGGAAGAGCCTCCAATTTCCGTGCCCGAAGAGGGCAAAACGTTAGAAGTGCAACCAAAAGCATGGTGGTCATTTTTCTTTGACATTAGCGAGGTAGTGCACTGGGAACTTATTCCTCTAACCAAACAATTAATGCTGCTTTCTACTGTGATGTGTTTAGGTGATTGAGTTAAGTTGTTCGACGTAAGACGCCGCAATTTTGGCAGAACAAGATCGCTACACCAGATATTTTGACAGCTGACAGTTATCCCACATCCTCTATACTCGTCTGATTTAGTCCTCTGCGATTTATCCTTATTCGCGAAAATGTAACTGAAACTCAAGGGGCGGCGTTTTGGCGCTGTTGGGGAGGAAGAATTCTAGGAAGCGTGCACGTCATGGCAGAACGGCTGGGCACGCTGTGTTAATGCAGGAGTAGACTACTTTAAGGGGGATCTTTGACAAATAAAATTTTTAGAAACATTGTCCGGTTTCTTTTTGATACTCCCTCGTATAGTATGCAAAAAAAACTTTAAAAATGTTCTAGTTTACGTGAGAAGTAGCCAAAATAGAAAGAGACAACATACGTAATAAATGTTATTATTGTAGGTTAAATTAGAACATCAGTACTTAAGTTGGTTTTTTATAATGGAGTCTTCACAACTGTCCTTTCATATGCCTTATATGTCAGCATTTGAAAAATTGCTTTCATTACTTGAATAACTAGTAATAACACAAAGGCTCGCAAATGAGCATTTAGATGCTTCAACATTATTAGAAGTGATTATTCTAATTAAACATGATGTTATTACGTAGCCATAAAGCTAAATATAAAATTGACATATGTAGAAAAGAATGGTCCATCCTACGAAGTACATTTATAAGGTGCGTTCATTAATATTATCCTTTGCGGTCATAAACGATATCTTCTACTGTTCCGCATAATTATATTAGAAACTTTTATTTAAAAGTAAACATTAGATGAGAACTTTCGAGATATTATGGTAGATAACAACTATAAAATTTTCAAAAAGCATATGCAAATATATTTACCTTGGAAACTGAAAGTTTTGGAATAAAAGTTGTTAAAGCATCACTAGGTCCAGCATGCATAAATTAATGATCATTATAATGATAAATTTCTTTACAAGGACTTTTAGCGACAATTTCTGTCCGAATAAATGTGATTATTTTTTATGCAAGTTTTTATTAAATGCCATTTTATTTGATAAGTGGAATGATAATTTGCAAAGTATGATTGAAAAAACCACTTAAAACTTTGCAAGATAAGTGGAATACATCAAGTTTTAATCGTATTCAATCAAAACAATATTTATATTTTACATTTTTTGACAGCAACATTACCTTAATCTACACTTACAAAAGAACAGATCGCCGTTTATGAAAAATAAAACAAAAACGGCAGATTTAAGTAAGTGTACGAGCGAAACAATTGTTAAAATTGAATAAATACTGTTGCGATAAAATGTATTACAACTTAGGCCAGAAACTACAATAATATTTGAAAATGATTTGATTTTGGACAGAGGCTTAATAACAAAACAAAATTAATAATAGATAACCCAAAAGAAAGCAAAAGAAATACAGGGTTGCTTTAAAATGTTTTCAGAAAAAAGTTGGTAATTGCAGATAACGAAAGACACTCACGTATGCCATTAATAAATTCTACACAATCTTTTTTGAAAATAAAAGCAAATATTCGCATTTTGAGGATTTCTGTCATATTTAATATTGCAATAATAAAAAAAATAATGTTTAAATGCTTTCATCCGCACGGACTGACAGACGATTCTGAGCAGAGGTGCATTTCAAAAATAACGGCAAAAACTAAGTACCAAGTGAAGGACATTTTCGCTATCTCTTTCAATTCTGAATTAAAAACACAAGTAAATCTAAGTTTTCTGCTGTAAAGTCGAATGCAAAAGTAATGTTCCGTAAGACCTTCATTGGTACGTCGCTGTACTAGTATTATCTTAGCGGACTTTACGTGTGCGCAGTGACGGCTCATGAGTTCTGAAAGAGGGTGGGTACAAATAAAATCTTACCTATTTTTACTTTCTCTTACCTATATGAAATATAGAATAGAGAAAGTATTGTTTTCGTCCAAAATTTTCGATGTCAAAATTTTA
>JAHWXV010492362.1:0-16913 GCA_024586415.1 Phrixothrix hirtus | reverse complement strand
GAATTAATTAACGTAAATTTAAAATTTTAAAAGAATTTACAAAAGTTAGTGGTTGCTAAATTTTTAAGTACATGTTTTTAGTTCGCATATACTATTCTATGATTTTGTATGGAAAAGTTGATTTTTAAAGCATGTGTGTTGGACACGTGTGCGATAAGGGACGACCGTGAGGTGCGTTCGAGGCTTTTATCGGAGCCGCAAGGCTAAGGCGGTCTCCCGTTTTCGTTCGCAAAGAATTAATTGCAATTTATAGTTTAATTATTTTGTTTTCTTGTGCGAATAAACAGAGATTCTGTTGCATATGTGCGGGATAAAGTTTCTTCCGAAATGTTTTTTGTGGTAGTGCCACGCAAGAATTAAAGATTATCTTTAAATGGATACCTAGTTTATTCCTAGATATTCACAAGCTTCTTAGTAGCCGATTTTGATTAGTTGTTAATAAACATATTTTGGAAGATGCAAATTTTTGGAATAATTTAATAATGTTTTATCTGGACCGCACATGGTAATTTTTAATTATATGCTCTAAATATTCAGCTATACTTATTTCGATGTTTTCGTCAACTATAAATAATAAATTCTGCACACCTGATAGTCAATTCAGGGACGGTAATATTTTTATCTACTGTGAGGAAATCTGCATTTCTGTCAGTTTACATGCCATGAGGTATCTTGAACGTCTTCAGAGTACCAGTTGTATCCGGAGGCTCATACCGCTGCTGTTACTGCTAGAGATGCTGAAATCTACATGAATTAAATGAATTTCGCCTTCAACAAATTAAGTTTACCCGTAAATGAAGTTTTACAGTTATAAAACATTTTCTTATTTAAATATAAACGTACGTGTGCATAATTAAATCGGTTTTAGGTAAATTACTTATAATTGTACCCGATTTCTTTTGTACAAAAGGAAAAAGAGCACGCCAAAACATTTTGTAAGTATATAGTGACTATTTTGACGTACAACGTACCGTTTATATAGTTGAATATTTATTGTAAAATTCGTATACTGAAAATTTCAAATTGTTATTAAATTGATTAGTTCCCTTGAATTTTATGTACATTATTGCATTATTTCTGAATCAATACGTTATGCAATGAACTTTGTCAAAATTCATTTATTTATTTGCTATCAAGTATATGTCTTCCAAGGTTTATATTTTTATTTAATTTATTTTGAATATTATCTGGTAACAAATTTCCAGATCGTCAGTTTTACACGCCAAGCTGATAAGGAGTCAGCTGTTTAAACGACGTGTTGGCGTTCAACATTTTTAAACTCACTCATCATTCCCGAATTTCTTACCACCTCGCCAGAGCTAGCAAAACTACTTGGGTTCACCACCTTTGCTAGATGTGTGCACTTTTTGTGTAACAATACATTACAGCTGTTTAATGATGCATGCCGATTAATAAGAACAGTAAGGCATAAGTAAATTATAACGAAAAAATTAATTGCTAATAGAGAATGTTAACCAATATTTTGAATTTAAATTGTTCTGAAACTACATATTTACCTATTCTTTATATTTTTTCAAGTTCCAATTGAAATTGAGTAATAATTATTTGTACAAAAATTAGCATACCATTCATTTGAGTAAAATTATAAAGGTATGATTTGTAAGTCAATTCTGTACTATAAATTTTAAGCTAACATCAAAACGGGAAGGCGAGTTAATCTCGGGCTTTTAATTTTATTATAACATACGGAAATAAAATTATTCCATGTACATAAACAAAGTACTTTTATTAATAAATTTTTCATTTATTAATTACTTATATGAAAAATATGTTTACAAAACAAAATATCTGCAATTAATTGTATTCTTTTTAATTTGTTTTATGAAAATAGTTGAAAACAAAAATAGCTTTTATAATTGTTTATCTCCTAAAATTAAAACTGCGGAAAGCCACAAACATAAATAAATAGATTTGGTTATGACACTGAAAAGTAAATAGACCACTCCTAGTTCATTTCGACATCAAACTCGCACAAATCTGCCTTAATATTTTCTTAGATGAATCACTTTTAACTTTGACCTTATTAAAATACTTCAATGTAATTTAAGCAGAATCCTACCGTAAGATAAAACTCTTGCCATATTCGAAACGAGAGGCAATATCCTTGTTAAACTTGTTGAATTCTCAAGAGTAGTGTACATTGTGCATACCATTGCCATCCGGTTAATCTATTTCACATCAAATTATTTCTACGAAATATGGTTGAAAAGTTATAAAATCTACCAAGTGGTAAGAATTTTAAGCACTACAGTAAGAATAAGATCCGCATATTTGCAACCAAATCTTAATTATATACAGAACTAGCGTTATTACAATTAATACCGCGAAGCCAAGAAAATAATGATATTGAGCAGGTATGGCTAGTGCATCAGGATTGGTTTCAAAATACGCAATCAGGATAGATGCTAATTAATATCTTCTTGACAATTAAATTATATGTATAATTAAATATTTCAAAGCACGAATTTAAAATAAAGCATAAAATATCATCTATTCCTTGAAATAACTTTTAAGCACGACGATTTTGACCTTTAACGCGAACATCTTCAAAAAGCTGTTTTATCCTACTTTTGGTACGCAATGTTTCTGTAAAGGCAAAATTAAAAGTAGGCATTTATTATTAAATTGTTTTCTAGTAGTTGCGTGTTATTAGTGATATTTGTTTGTATTTTTGTTTGTTTGTATTTGGGGCTTTGGGATCGGGATGTGGAATTTCCCTTGGCTAGAAATGTTATATAGCCATTTTATATAGCCCTTATCCGAGAAGAAGGCACGTTTTTCTTAAATTTTTCTCCGCTAAAAGATGTACCGACCTCGATCGGGTTTGAACCCGCGTCCCTTAGGTGTAGTGGCAAACATGCTAATCACTTCACTAGTTGGGGCCGGCATTAGCGATATTACTGCGATTTGTCAAATTCAATTATCAATTTATCATTCTTATGAAAATGCAATTTTTAGCGGAAACTCATAGAATTGAAATTTTAATAACGGATAAAGACATAGGATCCACCTAGAGGTAGTATAAATTTTTTGTGAGCAGCACCCGGACTTATAACCCATATCGCAAGGAACAGTATACAAAATTGTATCATAGTTTGAAAAGCAGGTCAAGTAAAACCTTTACAAAGAGAGTCTATATTTGTTGACGAGGATGTAAAACTTAACGTCCTTTTAACTATTGAAGAAAACCCAACAGCTTCTTCTTCACGTTAGGTGACTCAAGAAAATGATGTCAAACATACAACCGCGTTGGCATGTTTCAACAAAATAAACTTCGTACATATAGACTTCAATACGTCCAAGAGTTAAATGAGGACGATCCAGACTGTCGAATTCAAATTTATGGGCAAATGATAGGAATATGGTATCGGTGGAGAACATTCTTTTTTCTGACGAATCTACATTTTTATTCTAACGACAGACATTAAACCGTTAAAACAGTAGATACTGAGCTGCCACAAATTCCCACAGCATGTGCGAAAACCATACTCAACACCCAGAAAAGATAAATGTTTGGGCAAGCATAGTTAATGAATGCATATTGGGACCTATCTTTTTAAATAATAACATTAACGGAGAACGGTATTAAGAATTGCTCAGAAAAAAGCTTGTTACAGCTTTGACAATTTTATATCATAATCCACAAGATCATGATATGCCTAATGACAGTTGGTGTCAACGAGATGCAGCTCTAGCTCGAGGGTACGTACTTAGATAATGCTTTGCTGGACAAGAGGATTGAATGGCGAAGTTTCCTAGAATATCTAATAAATGTGCAAGGGTAAGCTTCTAAAGAGAAATTTAGTACAGGAACTCAAATAGACAGGATTAATGAAATATAACAGGAAAATTAAGTGGGAGAAGATAAAAGCTTTTTGATGAAGATGAAGATTTAATGATTTAATGTAATGTCATATTGTAAATTGGCTGCTCAAAATAAAATATAATAGAATGACAAAATTGAATATTTTGATCATGCTGGATATAAATTGAAGAAGAGAGATCCGCAGAATTAATTGGGGCATGAAGTTGGTTGTTAAATGGTAAACCTTTGAATTAAATTCGAAAATAAACACGAATGAAACAATGGTAATCTAATGGAGCTGAATTTTATATTTAAATAAATGGAATAAGAAAACTTTTGCTTAGGAGCAATAATAATTATAAGTTTAAGAAATAACCCAGAGTTATTATAAAGAGTTATATCGTTTGGTACAAATAAATAAGTATGGAATTTAAATATTGAATCTTATTTTTAATTAAATAGGAACATTAGAAATAAAATAAGAAATATTTTTAAATATCTATATTTTATGAACTCACCCTGAGATAAGATTTTTTTTGTAAGAATCAATTTTCTTTCGGGAACTTTAATACGTAAAAGGCCTAATGTGGGATTTGACCTATACGAGGTACGACAATTAAGTAATGAGACTGGTATTTTTGGAAGAAGTGGCAACACTGCAGTTTGCGCAGGTGCACCATCTTTGACCTTGATCTCTAAGCTACTGCTAGTCCAAGCGGCACATTGATGCGTGAGTTGTGCTGTAATAAGGGAACGCGTGTTTTTGTCTCTCGTTACAGAAATTGAATCGCGAAATATTGCGCAACAGTATGTCGTTTCTTTTTGTGCTAAATTGGGTGAGAATGTGACGACAACTTACGTAAAGCTTCATAAAGCTTTTGGAAATGAGGTTATGTCAAGAGCTCAAGTTTTTCGTTGACATAAAATGTTTTGTGAAGGCAGAACGAATGTTGAAGATGAATACCGCAGTGGACGACCATCAGCCCTCACGGACTGATGTCAACATGGACAGGATGCCTGAAATCATACGATCTGATCGAAGATTATCCGTTAAAATGACGACGGCACAAGAACTCAACATCAATCGGGAAACTGTTCGTCAAATACTAACTCAAAATCTGGGTATGAGAAAATTTTTTGCAAAAATGGTCCCCGAAAATCTCCCAGACCAACAGCAAGAAATACGGTAAAATGTGGCAGTCGATTTGTTAGAGCAAGTGGAAATCGATTCAGATTTATTGAGCCGTGTTATCACTAGTGATGAAAGTTGATTCTACCAGTACGATTCAGAAACAAAACATCAAAGTTCGCAATGGTGTTCAAAAAAATCACCTAGACCAAAAAAGCTCGCATGTCAAAATGAAAAGTGAAATGCATGATTGTGTGCTTCTTCGATTCCAAGGGCATTTTTCGTAAAGAGTGAGTGCCTCCTGGCCAAACAATTAACTAATATTTCTACAAAGAAATTGTAGAAAGACTTTGAAAACGAGTTCTTCGTCTCCGTGCAAACATTGCTGATAATTGGATTATTCATCACGATAACGCGCCATCCCTTACTGCACTGTCTGTGCAGCAATTTTTAACCTCAAAACGCATTTCAGTACTACCACAGCCACCGTGCGACTTTTTTCTATTTCCAAGAGTCAAAGTGGTGGTCAAGGGACACCATTTCCAAATAACAGAAAATATCCAAAAAGCTGTGACGAGGGTCTTGGAGAACATTCCAAAAGAGTTCCAGAAATGTTACCTGTAGTGGCAGAAGCGCTGAAGTAAGTGTGTACAAGCAGAAGGGAACTACTTTGAAGAAGATTACACTAAAGATGACTAAAAACATTAATGATATTTTTTTCACATCAGTTTCATTACTTAATTGTCGCACCTCGTATATTTAAAAAAATTAAAGTTTCAAATTTTAACTTTTGAATTTTATTTTGAAATTGTCAAAAGGCGGTAATAATTAAAATTATTGCAATGAATTATGGTGATATACTAATCAACAGAGGCAATGGTATCAGTTTATTAAAGAAAATTTTTCAAACAATTATTCAGAAAATTTTTAGAGATTTAGATTATAACAAAAAGCAATTGCATAAATGTTTGGTGTTAGAACTTGGAACACCTAACTTATGTACATAGCAGTGTATATATACAGGCTGTTTAACGTAAACCATTACTTAAAGGTATTAGGGCTTGCACTTACAATTTTGTTCTGTAAATTTACACACACTCACAACCGTCTATCATCTGTTCTAAGAAAGTACTCATGGTTGTTGCACTTTCGGTTTACCGAAAGTGGATATCAACTTTCTTATCGCAAATAGAACACCCTATATTTTATCACATTTTCGAAATCTACATAAAAATCTATGTCATTTGATAACACACTTCCTTATACCCAATATCATTGGTTATCTAGTTGTTTGAATTTTCTCAAAATTTTTGACGTTTAACTGTTATTCTTTTGGATACTGTAGTTATGACTCTATTGACTCTTACCTCCAAATGTTTTCAAAAAATAAAAATACATGCTACATTCTTATAATTTAAATTTTGATAGTTCATCTACAGAGTGTACTAAAAGTGTTGGTCAAGTCTATTAAGATCAAACCTTGAAAAGTCGAATTTTTATAAAGGAACACGACATATATTTTTAAATACAGAAAAAAATTCTATATTGATCGATTCTAACATTTGCTCTACATATCTATTACGATGCTTGTATTATTTTATGTTTCAAAATTGTAGTCGATGCACATAATCTTCTTAAAGATCCTTTCAATATGTGTCAAACTTTTTATTTTGATACTATTAATAATTTTTCGTTATTAAATGCGAAAATCAGACATATTTACGAGTTCACCTGAAAGGTAGAGATTGACCAATTAGGAGAACAAATATAACGAAAAGAGTTATAAATTATAAATCTTTTCTGTAAACATTTACTGAAAATCTTCTTGGGGTCAAATTTGAATACTCGTTTATATGAACTTTGTTTTATTTTACAAATGTTTTGCTGAAGGTAAAAAAAATAAAATTTTATCTATGTAAAAAAAGCAAAAAGTTGATTTTATTATCAGAATAATCAGATTTAGAAATAGAAATACCTATCCAGAAAAATAAGGAAACATGTATTGATTATCACTTTGACTTTCAGAAGCTAAGGTGGATGATATCGAAAACTCGAAAATGGGAACTTCACACCAATCAGGTTTATAACTAAAAAAAATCTATGCTGGCTTAGTACTAAATATAATTAATGATTAATGTGATGTGAAATTCCTCAGAGAGACATTTTTACGGATTTTCTATGCCACATGTCGATAATATATCTAATGTCCAACTTACCACGGCCGTTCTTCACGTTTAGAGCCTGTTATAAAAATTAATTTTGATTTCAAGAAATGGAATATTATTCAGAAGTTACCCTAACATCATAATTTTAACTTCGATGAAATGATCATTTCACATTCTAACTTGTGCTGTATGTCTCATGTGTTAAGCAAACAAAGTTATTTATGCAAAGTAAAGTTTAAAGGATCTATATCACCTTTATCTAAATCTACCTCTGCTTTTAGTAGGAACATGCACCACCATGAGGTCATATATGATATTAGTAATAAATATCCATTTTTTTTAATTACGTGAGATTGCGTCTACTTTAGTTTAGAGAAAGATGGACGTAATATAAAAATTAACGACTAGTAACGTTTCTGATTTATAAGCACTACGCGGGTGTAGTGCACTTTAGCTGCTTTCTATTTATAGAAAATAGTATAAAAAACTACAAAATATTGTCCTTTTTTTTTGTAAAAATGGTTGATGTGCCCTGTTCTGGTGTAATTCAACAAATCCGAAACACCTTGTTAATCTAATTACCTAAACGTTCTCTATTTTCGCCTGTAGTTTATGCAACCCTATATGTGAAAACTAGATTTTAATAGTTATTTATTGGCGGTAACTACTGGAATTTTAAAAAGAAATTTAATGGAACAGAAGCTTTAAAAAATTGTCTTTAAATTCATTACCGAAACGTAAAATGGGAAAAACGCGTTTCCATAATAAACTAATTTGTATACAAGTAAAGTGTCAAAGAAAGGGTCAAAATGTCGTTCGGCAATATAAATTACTTACTAATTTATAAAATGAGGTCAAAACTGAAGTTGGTTTTTAATGTAAGTACAATTAACTGAATTAAGTTTTAGATTTTAATTTATTTTTACGCATAGCCTTTGGTTATAAATAGACAATTCAATTATATTTATAATTGAGAAAATAAATATGAAATAAGAAGTAATTCAATAAATACATCCTATTACGAAATGCTGAAAAAGACATTTTATAATTTTAATTTCTAAATTTAATTACACATCTGTTCTGTCAGAAACCATTCTTACTTCCACCTTTTTCTAATTAATTTAATTTTTATAACTCCTAAGTTTATAAAATAACTTTGTATTGGCTACTATAAAACTTGCTTTATTTGAATCATTGAAAAATATGATAAACTGTCTACGTAGATGTTTAATTTTATGTACAATATAATTGTTATTGATTAATTTATGATGACACGGTTTAAATAAATGCGGGTTTAGTAATATAATAGGTATGTACATATTTGTTTAATTGATGGCCCAGCGAACCTATTTAATTGCCGCCGTATTTGATTGAAGAGTGCTAAGATATTAAATGAAATTAGGCTATAAATATGAAATAGATAACAAATTAACGTAAGTTTTATTTTCAATTTAATATTTATAAACAGTGACAAGGAACTTTTGAAATTTAAAAAATTAGGTAATCGATTTTCTTGTTTCTACGCCATTGGCTATTATAAAGGACGCGCTTGCTCAGAAGGTAATCAAAACCGCTCGATGTCGGTATTGCGCAAATGTTATAGCGCACACCAATTTAGTGGTTGAGCATCAGTTTACGTTTGAAGTAGTAAAATTGTGAATATTTGTATTTCTTCTTATTATTTTTAAGAATAATTGCTGATTTTTACATTATTTACACAAGGTATGTATACGTTTGGAATCCATATTAATAAAATAGCCGCATGAATGAAATCGTTGTTGTAGAAACCATAACCTACAAAATTTTATTTCAATTTCAGATAAAATTTCTCAAAATGAACGACGAGCCGGTAATGGCAACAAATGATGACGCTAGTGAATGTAAAAGAGGCGCTGTACAATTGGGTTATTGGCAAGATAATTATATTTCATATTTCGTTAAACAAATTCAGCGAAAAGCACCTGAAATTCATCGAGGTTATTATGCTCGTGTAAAGGGAGTTGAAAGTTTCATACATAAATTTATAAGGAAGGTTGGAATTAACACACAAATAATTAATTTGGGTTCAGGTTTTGACACACTATATTGGAAATTAAAGGACGAAGGTGTTCGTATAGCAAATTTCCTCGAAATTGATTTTCCTTCAGTGACTGCAAAAAAGTGCTATATAATTAAGCGAAACAAGCAGCTTTTAGATAAGATATATGAACAGGATGGTGAAGTTAAACTTAGTGCAACTGATTTGCATGCAGGAACTTATCACTGTATTGGTGCCGATTTAAGAAATATTTCTGAACTTGAATCAAAGTTTCAACAGGCTGAAATTAATTTCGCAAGTCCAACATTGTTTATTGCTGAATGTGTATTAGTATATATTGAAAATGACTGTGTTAATAGGTTATTGTCTTGGATTGCATCAAAATTTAAATCGGCACTTTTTGTAAATTATGAAATGTGCAATATGAATGATACGTTTGGTGATGTAATGTTGGGAAATTTACGAGCTAGAGGTTGTACTTTAGCAGGAATTGCAGCCTGCAAAAACTTAGAAACACAACAGAATAGGTATTTGAATAACAATTGGCAAGGATCTAAAGCTTGGGACATGGTCGAGGTTTATTATGCGCTGCCTACATCAGAACGACAACGTATTGAAAAAATTGAATTCTTAGATGAACAGGAGCTGCTAATACAACTATTTCAGCACTATTGTATTTGTATTGGTTGGTTAGGTGGTGAATTTGCAGATGTTGATATTAATGAAGGTTAATGTGTTTTATTTTATTTTGACGCGAACTAATTGCAAATAAAGCTGTAGATACAATAAGTTTTTCTGTAAGTACTTTAATTGACTTTTAGGTTTATCTTCTGTGATATTTCTGTAAACATAGTTGAGTATCTTAGAATGTATGTATACAATATAAATGTATTTATAGAAATATTCTCCATTTAGATAAGAAAACTAATTTATTTTTAAAAACATTAGTATTGAGTTTTTATATTTAAAGTGTGATATGTGAAGCTTTATTGTATTGAGAATATTGTAGATTATTTTGCATATTGTAAATTTTTGAATCTACAATAAACATTTGTTCTTCAATGTTTATAATAAAACTATGCTATTGTAAACACGTGCATGTGTTCCTTGATTTATTTCCGATTTAATTGGTATCAAACATTTGAATAAATATAAAAATTAAACATGTTAGAAGATGCTGAAGTTGATAGAAATATGTTATTTATGATACTTCCACACAAATGGGTAATGCTTTAGATTCTAAATCAGTTTTTTGATACTCGTCTAAATTTTAATAAGATTGCTTCAAATTTATCAAGAGAAGAAAGTATTTTTGTAGATTAACTAGACAAAAGGTTATTGGAAGAAAAAGTTTTGTCTGAATACCAGAAAAATTATGTTCAGCTTGTTTATGAAATAAATGGCCTAGGGCCAGGTATCTTATATATAATGTATAACAATTAAGTTAGAGCTACTTATGTATCGTGTTTGACTGTTAAAATTTAAAATAAAAGTATTAATTAATATTGTTTGTGACTTAATACTATTAGGTATGAAATTACAGTTTAAGAATGAAGATTGTAATTTGGTTTGCTGTTACTTAATCTTTATTGTCCATTTCACAAAAGTACACCAGCCTCCACATTTAGTACTAGTTTAGCATGCAAGTTAACGTACTAAATGCAGCATGTTGTCTCTCGTGAAACGGAGTCTACCAAATTTCACATAACCATTCAGTATTTTGCACATCAGAAAGAATGCATTTCCTTTTTTTTTAGCTTTAATGGTAATATGAAATGATGGTCATACACATAAGACTTTACTATAGGTACTTCAATAATAATTTTATTTGGCCAGAGTTAATATTTGATTGTTAATGGCGATAAGCAATGATCTTATTTTTGTTTTTATTACTAATAATTTGTTGGGCATGTTACATATTAATTTTACAAGTTGTATTCTATTGCAATAAAATGATAAAAAGAATTTTCAATTTTTTTAATTTTAACCAAAAAGTGTGATTTTAGTGAGATAAGGTAAGGTGCTACAAATACCTACACTATAGTTATGGGCGCATTGATGTATTAACGTTGAAATTTCTATTACATACTTAATGAAAAATGCATAGCTCTGCACAATTGTTTTCCAATAAATAAAGAGCATATTGTATTGAACATTTGTAGCTTTTAAATAATTTGGACAACCCATTGAATTTAGAGTAGGGAATGGGTAGACAATATCATTTATTTACTAAGAATAGACAGTTTGATAAACAAAAAAACCACGTTATTAAAACTAGAATAATGAATCGATTGGATGTAAATAATAAGTTTACTTGTTATAAGAAGGAAGGTACCCTAAATATCTATCCCACTTCCTACTATAAGCCAGTTTTGCTTTGTGCAATGTTGTGTCTCTGTCCTTGGATATTTGATGTGTCTTGGCCTAATTTTAACAGACAAATTCTTGTAACTAAAGTGACGTTATAGGTACCTAATATGTGTGAGGTTATTTGAAGCACCTCATTACATTGTAGAATCTGACAATATGGATCGAAACTATTTTATTAAATGTAGGCATTCATTGCAATGTAGCTATAACAATGTGCAATAATTCACCAATTTACTTACATAAAGTTTTAATGAAGCAAATTTATTTGAACAAGACTATAACCAAGTATAGGACAAAGGCCATGCCATTTTGTATGACAAGAAAAAATTTACTTTACTTTCTTTCAAGTTTTTGTGTAGAGGACATCAGTTATCCAAGAAAATTGAAGGGCTAAGAAAAAGTGAGTTGGTCAGAAGTAAGATTTTACCCACCTATAATATTTTTAAATGTTCCATCATCAATGGATTTTAAATGTGATCCTTAAGTTAGCTTAAACACAATTTATTTTTCAAATAATCAGATACCATCCATGAGAAACTTTTTAATATAAGGTTAATAATTATAGTCAATCAGCTAAATTTAATTGTAGATTAAAAAACTGGCATATAGAGAAGAAATTTGTAGATCATTATAAAATATCCAAAATTTAAATAAATTTTTTATGTGATACACCTTGTATACGACTATGCGGAAAGGATCACCTAGTAAAATCCTAGGTACAGTTGGATACAACTATGCAATAAAGAACCAACTCACAAAATGGCGAAAATGAGATTTTGGGACCAAATGATACTTAGGTAACATTCAGTTCCATCATTTGTGAAAAGAAGCTACCTGAATATCAAAGGATTTTCATTTTGGTGATGCAAAGAGCCATTGAAAATTTTTAAAACGAAATGTAAGTTCTGCAAATGCGAACCGTGCAGTTCTTTGCAAGTGAAAATATAGAAGTTGACTTGAAAGGGATTCAAATATTTGCCCAAAGTTTTCCTATCTTTATTAGTGTTTTTTAAATTTGGTCTTGTTTTATTCTATTTTTAACTGTTGAAAAATATAAATTGGCTTATTAAAATAATCCAGATTACGGCATTGTTTAAATTATTATAACATAGTAGTGTCAAACATTTCTGCAAAAAGAAACCACAAGCTTCTTTATCTAAAAGTGAATCAGCAAAAAAAATTAGAGTTCTCTCAACATCTTACTAGTACGCGGGTGATCTGATAAATGGCCGGTTTGAACATGAGAACACAACTTTTTCTTCCTTCAAAATTTCATTTTATTTCTCGACATTCTCTCCTTTTAGCTCGATACACTTAGTCCAACGTTTTTCCAATTTCATTAGGCCATCCTTGTAGTACGATTTGTCAAGTCCTCGAAAATATGCATCAGTTTCCCATTCAACTTCCTCAATTAATTTGAACCTCCTTCCACCAAGGTTTGGGAACAGGAAGTAATGACAGGGAGCTAGATCAGGAAAATATGGTGGATGCGGAAGCAATTCGTAACGTAGTTCATCCAACTTCTATTGAGTTTTCCATGATGTGTGCGCTAGTGCGCTGACATGATGAAAAAGAACTTTCTTTTTTGCCATATGTGGTCGTTTTACCTTTATTTCAACGAGCAATCGGTTCAGTAATACCACATGATAATCTTCTGTGATTTTTTTGAGTTTTAAGATAATCGATGAGTATTATACCCTGTGTATCCCGAAAAACAGTCGGAAAAACCTTTCCAGCTGATGCAACCACTCTTGCTTTCTTCGGTGCACTTGAACCAGCTTCAAACCATTGCTTTGATTGTTGTTTTTTTCAAGTATGTAGTGGTGAATCCATGTATCATCTATAGCTATGAATCTACACACAAAATCATCTGTATTACGTTGAAACATCGCCAAACATTGCTTTTAAATGACTACACGATTGTGTTTTTGTTCAATTGTCAACAAATGCGGCACCAATCTTGCTGACAGACTTTTTATATGTAAATGTTCATGCAAAATGTTACTTATGCGTTCTTTTGAGATGTTTACGATGGCAGCTATCTCATGCACTTTCACTCGTAGGTCTTCCAAAGCGATATGGATTTTATCGATTATTCCTTTGGTGGTCACTTCGATTAGTCGACCTGAACGATGTTTAAATTCTGCAAACCAATAAATGACAGTTGAATTCGCTGGAGCAGATGGGCTATATTATTTATCAAGCTTTTCCTTTGTTTCTCTCGCGGTTTTTCCACGCACAAAATAATGCTTAATCAATGCACAAAATTTTTTTTTATAGATTATTTTAATACAATCATAAGTTGTTCGCTTTTTTGGCTGTCGAACAAAACTAAATGATATATAGAGCTAAAAAATTACATGCAACCTACTAACAAGAAATGATATACATTCGGTTATCATTGGCGTCATCTCTTGGAAACCGGCTAATTATCAGACTGCCCCACAGTGATTCAGAAAGCCTAAATTCTTGGATATTGGGTGAAAAAATGAAGTATGGAAAATTAACCTTTAAATAGTCAAAATGTATAGTTAAGTACATGTATTTCTTTCTTTTCATTATTATATACTATGTAATTAAATGGAAAACTAGTTACATGCATGTAACTTCAAGCGTT
Source organism: Phrixothrix hirtus (assembly GCA_024586415.1). Taxonomy (NCBI): domain Eukaryota; kingdom Metazoa; phylum Arthropoda; class Insecta; order Coleoptera; family Phengodidae; genus Phrixothrix; species Phrixothrix hirtus. Next base: position 2,768 of record JAHWXV010492362.1, on the reverse strand, counting down.
TTTAAGTCTTCTTATATTGAGTAAAATGTCGAATAGTTTTCAATACAAGGGTATATTGAACAAATGGATGTTTTTGTAACAAATGTTATACCACTTATTTTGCCTCATTAAAATGCTATCATTTGCCGTATTATGATGCGAAAATAGTTATTTTTATATATTTTACTAACATTTTCGCATTTCATTAAGAAAACACTTAAAATACAATTTTTAACCCCGATTTTAAAAAGATTCTGAATAGTGCCAGAAAAAAGGAACATTGCAAGTTATAAAGCACATGTTTTAAACGACATAAATCCATAGACATTAGGTGCTCTTTATCTAGAAAAAGCTTTTTAAAGTTGTCACCTCGATGGGTTTTTTACTATAGAATTTTGTATTTCGTTGGGGCCAGATACTAATTAATTCTCGAATATATATTAAAAACATTTCTTAAAGATGAAATACATCATATATGTAAATGAAGGGTCTTATGTTATATAAAATTGTAATATATTGTTAATATTTGTTTAACTTTCTGAGAATTTCCGTTAATCTATTTAGATAAAAGTTCTCCTCGTGGTGATTAATCTATAACTATATTCTCTATTGGATTTATTAGATTTATTTAGATTTATTAGATTTTCTTTCCAAGCCTGTTAGAATTATTTCAAACCAATCTAGAAATAGAAGTCAATGGTAATATATGACACTTTGAATGCTGACCCACCATATTGGATCCGCCATTTTGATTTTTGAAAATTTGATGATACATTCGAAATCAGCGATCCTAAAAATCCTTTTATAACAAATTTTCCTAAAGTCGGGGGTTTTATCCATCATTTAATCCAATGTCCAAAAATTGAGGCTTTCTAAATCACAGTGTGCTCTCGTGGTTGCAGTAAAGGTATGAAAACAGCTTAAGAATTTGTTTTGTACCATGCCATGATTTAATAAACAAATTGGCAGGGTTGATTCCTTCTTATATAGCTGCGTCTAGTTCATTCGGCGTAACCTGAGAGAAACGCGCCGCTCCTTCGGTTTAATACGCCGTACTTCGTGCTTATTTTACGAGTTTGCAACGAAGTATACTCAAAACAGAAACACATTGATACTGAAAATTATGCATAATAAACGAGACGGTTATTTAGATTTTATTCAATAAATTGTTACAAAAACTAAATTGAATTACTCTTACAAAGCTTGTTGTATTTTCGTAAAAATAAGAAGAGCATGTGACATAAGAAAGTGCTATCATGTTCTACAATAATGCACCCCTATTTTAAGTTTAAATAACTAAGCGAAATTATTAACAGATCATCGACATTCTAGGGTTATTCGCTCCGAAAAAGATTTATTCTTATAAGAAGTATCCCTAAATTCGAGTTCACTATTACTAGAATCATTCTGACTTGTGATTTGAATAATCAATGACTCGGTTACAATATCCATAAAAACTTTCTGCTCAACATTGTGTTTTTATATAGGTATTTAACTTCAGCACATACTGCATTATTTTACTCCGTTTTAATTGCAGCAAAGCGTTCGTCTGTTAACCTTTGTTACTATGCAATTTTTTCTTAAAAAGTCAAAATGACAGTTAACCAAATGAAAACACTTATTTTACGTTTACCAAACATTGACTTCGGTCTTACCTCCGAGTGCACTGGGCGTATCTGGTCCCTCACTTCACATGATCTCAATGAAACTTTTTCCCATGTTATGCCAGATGAGCTGTAAGTAATTCAATGTACAAGCTATCTTAAAAGTTTCTTGAAAATTTAAAAGAATGGTACAATAAATATGATTTGAACACTTTTAGAAGCTGTGTTGACAGCCCATTATAAATTACCCAAAGCTTTAATTCAGAATAAGGAAAGGAATAATCGAAAAACCTTCCTTAAAAAATTACAACTAATACCTGCACAACACCTATATGCCCTTGCAGTAATATTTTCCAGCAAAAAAACAGGAATTACTAGACGCTTATCTTCGGGTACAATTTTAAATTATTTAAGTATTTTTAATATAGGTTCAGTAGGTATACCGAGTAAGTTCAATAAGACAACGCAACTTTAGTCAACCTTAATAAAATCTTCTAGGTTAAATAAGAAGGTAGGGGAATTGGAGCTACTTAAATGAAATAGTGATAAGCTAGACGAAATTAAAAAATTCAGAATTTAGCGCCCAGTAAGTGAATTGCTTAGTTGAAATGCTAAAAATGAGACAGTTTTCTAGCGAAAGAAAGGCATAATTCTTTATACAAGAATATCATGATTTTCGATTCTAATTACAGTGTTATATACCTCAATTGGGTATTTTAAGCTGTATACCTATTAATTAATCTAATTAATAAACAACACCTTCCTTCATTTCACGTTCAGTCGATTAAACAATAAGTTTAATTTGGAGCCCTACTATCTTTGGTTATATTGCATATATACAACGACCTTAGGTGTGAATCTGTTAGATTGACAGCTCTCCCAACGGTCCGTAAAGATAATTAAAACAACATATCTATTTATAGTGGCATATTTGCAGAGAAATTTACAGTAAATCGGAGGTCGGGGGGGTGCACTATGTAATATGATAGAACAAACGATGATCATAAATCAATTTCGTAGATATAGTGAAAGTGCTACTTATTTCAATTTATCGTAAAGTTAAAACGTCTTACTTTAATATGGTCTAAGAATTTTTCTAATATTACTTAATAAAATCTAAATAAAACAACGCCCAACTTGCACTACTGTTACGTTACCGTAAAAGAGTTGATTCTTCAACGAAAT
>JAHWXV010492360.1:0-18701 GCA_024586415.1 Phrixothrix hirtus | reverse complement strand
AAAGTGTATAAAACTTAAAGGTGAATATTTTGAAAAACAATAAAACAGTTTGTTCCAAAAAATTTGTTGTCTTTCCTAGTTTTTGTAACTACTTAAAAGGTAACCCTCGTATAAGGTCCATGCGTTTCAACAAGTTGAACAAACAACTTCCATTGTATAAAGAAATGACATAAACAAACCGAATCTTTTGTTTCAAATCATCAAGTGTGGCATTTTATTCTTAGTCTCATTAGTAGAGGGCGCAGGTGATTCAACTCAAAAAATTAAAATACCGAGCTTGAATTTTTGTTAAATATATTGTGTAGTGAGTTTTTTATATTAATTTTCTATTTTAGGGCACGTCTTGGAGAAATTGATGTCCTCCTATATTTAATATACCTGTTTGTAAAGACAATGCGTGCGTTTGTATACTATACGTTTGAAGACATTTTACTATTTGAACCAAAGTTGATACACAGATATAGTTTGGTTATGACTCGACCAACTTTTTATATGGCTATTATAGGGCAGAGCAAGGATGGTAAAACGTATTAGTACTAATATCATCTCATTTAGCAGTGTATCCTAAAATTTTTGTCGTCAATAAATACATAATGAGATTGTAAACCTTAGTTCTCCTATACCTTACTGTATGCGCAATATTACTTTTGATTTTGGAAAATACTAAACTTACTGTATGTGTGGAAAGCAGCGAGAAATCTATAAGAACAAAGAAGACGAAATAATTAGGTGCGTTTATGGAAACAAGATAGGTATGTTTGGAATAGTTACTTGCCTAAGGGTATTGGAAATATGCAACCGCATTATGGGATCTTATCAAGCACCTAGCACGTAATGGTCTCAAGTTACATTGTCTTGCAGTGTTTAATTGTACGTCACATTTTTTTGAATAAAGATGAATTATTATACGGCAGAAAAAAAGTATAAATTGTACTATAGTGAAATTTTGGGATATTTTATTAAATAAATTTCACAAACACCCCAATTTACTAAATAATATTTTATTTGCATATGAGTACTCCTTTTATTTACACGGATATAATTATTAACTATTTCTTTCCATACTGTATAAAGTACCGCGAACATCAGCTATTTTAGAGTAAAACAATGTTCCAAATGCAAAACACGAGTTTTAAAGTATTGATATCTTTAAATTTACTAAAATTAAAGTTAATAACCACGTAGAAATTGTAGGTTATATAAACTTAAGCATAAGTATGTAATGTTGTCATTAAGATGCAGCCATTATAAGACTACATCATGCGTTGTGCTTTAAATACGTGAGTACAATAAATACTTTTCAGTTCATGGATGTTATGAATTACGGAGCTTTGTATAATCTAGTGATTTTAAAAAAAATAATTTCGTTTTTAAGCATTAAAAGAGTAAAGCAAGTAAAGCATTACTTCTTGAAAAATTACTTTCATTATTCTTGCGAAATATCGACTTGAAAATAAATATAAAAATGAAATCTCATTTAATATGTGAACAAGTAAAGGTATGCATTACTTGCTTCAGAACTCATCCATTAATGCACGGTCCTGATATTTCGAATTTTCTTAAAGAAATATTAAAATTACATAGCTATTTAAAACGTGGAAACCCGTTTATACAAAAAAATTTAAATCCTACCAGAATATTCTTTGAGGTTGCAATATTTTTGTAATACCTATCTAGATATATTCCCTTTTGAAATTCTATCTTTTACGATGCGTTTTATGTTTTCATTTCTTATTATTTCTTATTATTAAATTTAACATAGTAAAAGATATGAAATTTAAAAATACGACTCAGACGAACTCAATTATTTTCTATTTGTTTTCAGTTATTTTAATGTACATTGTTTATGCCCATACACTCCATAATTAGATTATTTAATTTTAGTGAAATATAAATATTTTAATCAATTTTTACGATTTATTCGTAGATCTTAACCATTAAAATAATTGGAAAAAGGTTTGCCAAATCTCAGTTTGGTCGAATAAACCAACTCTAATTTAAAATTATTTCAGATACTTTTCTAAAAAAAAAACTATTGTGCTATCTGTTCGTAATTTTTAACTCACAAAAACAGGTTCAGTCGTCCTGGAAATGCACCAAATCCAATTACTCTCAATGAGGTTAAAAATTGTTGTTTAAAATCCTCTATGTAATTAAAACTAATTACAATGCCTGGAATAATACCATGTTTTAGACTAGAATGTTTATTCTTTTATGTCATGGGGTCGATTTTTAAGACAAAGTCTAAACACGCTTTTCATGAGATACAGTTTTGTTTGCAGAGGTAAAGTTTTCCGATGGTTTTTAATGCGTAGTCTCAAGCCATACTATAGTTTTAAACCGCCTCTTTAAACTGAAGCCTACACTTCGTTTTAAATGTTGAGCCATTGTGTTTTATGTATACAGAAACCTATAATAGGTTGCCAGAAAATTGTAGCTGAAGTATGTGGCAAAATTAATTGGTTTCTGTACAGACGTAAAAGTAAAATGAAAATAAAATAATAGGTCTCACTGTCTTTTAATCTAAGTTTACTTAAGCTCAATATATCTTTGGTAGCATCTCGATACTTGTTCCAAAATGTATAGAAATAACTACTTGTGCTGTAGGATTTCTGGGAGATTTATTAGTGCCCCCATTAATTCTAAGCACCCTTAGCAATAATACGCAGCTGTGTATTCGAGCGAATTGTCGTACTGATCAGTATAGTTTCGTAGTGCTCTTTATTTGTACTAGTATCTCATTATTTATAGTAAAGCTTCCCTGCGAATCCCAAGAGGTGTAGTCAAAATTATTCTTGTTGATTGCGGTATCCATGAACTGTAAAGGCATTTAGTCCAGGTTTTCTACATTCTGTTAACTTCTTTTCGAATCGGAGTTGTAACATAGGGCAATATCCTCATTTGCAGTTTGGTTAAAGCCATAGATTGTGTTGGCTGGCTGTTCTTTATATTTAAAGAATCTAGACAACAACCACTCGTCCATATTTCATGCAATGAAAAGTAGTCATGTAACTCATTTAATGCTACTCCTATCTATATATAAACGTTGCTTTTGTTTTAAACCATTTTAAATTACCGGAAATGGTGGCTTACGTGTGGAGATCGAAAAGAACATCGCCATTCAGAGCTTCCCACGCTAATTTCAATAACCTTGCCCATTCATTTGCAGTTAAATATAATGGGGAGCAATTTTCATATAAAGCATTTCAACGATTTTGGTTTTTGCCCTAAAACTCAATTACCGCATTATATTGGATTTAAAACATTTTGGCAAACCTCCGAATACATCCAGCAGAACTGTTTGTAATGTATCATTGTACTATGACACATAATAACAACAGAAGTTGGGTGGCATAATGCGTAGGGGCAGATACAGTATAAACCATCCGAAATTAGTCAGGCCGGAAACCTATGAATTTTATGAAGTAAATATTAAAGTACCTTACTTGGGTTACACAGTCGTATGGAGTTAATTTATGCTTATATCAATACTTTAAATTTCATATAATAAAATGTGTTTCTTGCAAGCCTAAAATCTAATTTACATTGTAAATAATTCAATTCGTATCATATTGTCACTGTCATTTTTCTGAATTAAATATTTCTTTCTCATTTTACATTTAATCTCGTTTAAAGTATTTCAATTTTAATTGTAATTTGTTTTTATGGATTCCGTATAACATTGTCTCAAACGTAATCGGCATTTGAGCATTTTAATCTGCACCAATATAGAAGCGCCCTATTCTTATTATTTGGTTCATTTCATAGATTCTAACTTGTACATGGCGTCTGCCCGAATTTGTGTGCTTTTGAAGAACCGCCATCGGAAGAAATGGGTGTGTATTTATTTTTTTAGTCTTGTGCTAGGTAATTATCGTTGGGAATATACTATTAACGAAGTTCTACGTATCTGGTTTTTAGTGTTTTAACTATCTTCCTCATCTAGCGATGGTCATGTTCTTCTGAAAAAAATACCTTGACAACTATCCACAGTACTTTTTGATGCTATAAGGCCTCCGGAATTGAAATCCCAATCCGTATTAGATCATCTGGGTTTCTACCCTTATTATATAACTTGCTACATACCGTGAGGTAGGTTAATATAACGCAATTTTTAATTTTTTTATTAACGATAACGTCAGCACGTTGTTCCAGTTATCTATATATATTTTTTTGAAAATAACAAGTAGTTTACTTTGTTGATGTAACTGTCACGATGTAATTTGGACTAAAATCTTTTTTTGTATTAATTCAAGTCTTAGCTAATAATTAAAGGAACTTGTTGGGTGTAATAGAATATTTCTATTTCACTTTAAGCAATAGCTACATTAATTTATCTTTTTCGTTTGGACACCGCTGACAATCGAGGTTGTGGCACATTTGGTCACTAGGCGCATCGTCTTTGATATGCGATTATCTGATATGTCCTCCCTTCCCGCGGAGGAATATTGTAGAATTATTCGTCGAGAAGACTAGCGCTTGTTATGAATACTGTTCTTTCAACGCAATTTTTAATCTTTCTGGGGCCACTTAAATTTAATTTAAAGTATATGTCTTGTTTTCTATTAATACATTTTTCAGATTATCAATATCCTTGTGTTTTTTGATTTTGTTGTGTTTGTTTCTGCGTGGCTGTATATGCGGCGTTCTATAATAGGGGAAGCTTAGAAGACTACTGCGCTTAAGGAGAAATATATTGTTTTGTTTGGCATTTAACAGAGATAGATCGACTTCTCGTATGTACTTATTTTCAGACACTCCCCAACCAATACTCGACGTCTTATTTCCACCCGCTTGTAATTAGCTCCGGTTTTCCAATCTTCGTTGTAATACTGCAGGATTCTTCAGCTACGTTATCTTCTGATTTTCTGGCAAGCTCTAAAGTTAATGAATCATTCCAAAATCATGGGATAAAGAAATGTAACGCAAATGATTCTGATTAAATGAATTTATAATTAATTAAATCAATAAACATGTAACAAATTGTAAATTATCTTTTATCGCGATAGTGAAACTATTAAATTTAATGTAATATATTTAATTTGATAGTTTTTTTGACTATGAATGAAATAGCGCATATTAAATTGAGTGCATAAGGTCTATCATTATTGAAACTTAAATTGCGAAGAGGCAAATCTTTACGTAGACGCTGAAGATTTTATTCAAGTTTTAATCAACTAAAAAGGTATAAAAGATAAGTTGTATCCAAAGCTTGTATTAACGTTACACAGGTGACGTGGAAAACTAAGGTCAGCCATATGTGGAGCGAAAGTTGCAAAAAACACTGTGCTCTTGTTAAAAATATTTGCAAATTGAATACCCCTAATAAATATGATTTTTTTTTGTTCTATATTTAAATAATTTATTTTAGATACGATTTATTTCAACTCAATGTATACAAAAATTTATACTAATAATATTTTGTGATTTGTTCTCACACTTATATAGCAGATTTTGTATTTATAACTTTTAAGAAGATATAAAAAGAAATCTTTATATAAGTCTATTAAATTGAGGGCAAAAAATATATTAATAACCTTTAGGATTTTGTGAACTACATCACTTCTTTTATTTTTGCTGTTTTCTTTCAGGTTCGCGTAATAATGTTAAATTGTCGAAAGTCAATTTTTTACATAATAATTTTAAATCGGTCGCTAGGTCTCGCTTTCACCCTAGTAACTACATTGACCGATAGTTTAAAAACACATTTCATACAATTTTATTCACTGAATTGAACTTGCAAAAATGTGGCGCCTAAGAATTATGTTTATGCAATCTCTTCAAGTAAAATTTTCTGAGTACTTCGACAATTGAGGACAGGTGTCCTGAGTAAAAGTATCAAACTATTTGATTAATGATCCACTCCTTCTCGACCACCTGCAGCTAATCTAGCCAAGTAAATAGTATATTACGATACAAGATCGGTAAGGGGCTTATAAAGTCGAGAAAAATTAGAAAAACAAGACCCAAATGGCGAGTTTTGCTAATTTTCGAAACCTGTTGTATAAGACACTTGGTAATCGTGTGTCGTACATTGCTTTTGCGCTTACGACAACTATTAACTAATTACGAAAATTTGATATCACACTTTACTCCGCTTCATAATAGAACTAGTACCGTTATAAACCATAACGTACTTATTATTGTGGCGTTGCTATGACAATTACAAAAGTTACGGAAATATATCAGAACGTGACAATCAACAAAAACTGTTTAAAAGCAAGTTGGTAGCGCAAAAATTTTTAAATTTACTTGATTTATATAAAATTTTCATCTTGTTCAAATTAATCTTACGAGACGTGTTTTTTAAGTAACAACCATTTTAAAATAAAAGAAACAAGTAAAGTTTCCTTAACAATTTTATTTTTACGTGAAATTCTATACCTTAATCTACTTTTCTATCTATATTTCCGCCAATATTAAGGCATTTATCGTATCGTACAATCACCTTTTGAATCCCATTCTCATAGAAGTCTGTCGCCTGATTTGACAACCACTGCAACACAGCCGTTTTGACTTCAACATAGTCGTCATAGCGCTGTCCATCCAGATGCTTCTTCAAACGCAGGAACAAGTTATAGTCACTGGGTGCAAGATTGGGACTGTATGGAAGGTGATCAAGTTGCTCCCAGTGAAAAGGTGCGATGAAATCTTCAGTTCGGGAAGCTGCGTTTGGACGGACATAGTCATGAAGCAAAATAATCCCCTTAGTCAATACGCCTCGTCGTTTGTTTTGGACTGCACGGTGTAGTTTTATTAAGGTCTCACAATACGTCATAGATTTTATTGTGGCAAAAAATCTAGAAGCAACACCCCCATTCTGTCCAAAAACATAGTATACATGATTTTCCGGCCTGCAATTGTTCCCTTGAACTTCACTTTCTTGGGTGATGTTGAATGCCGCCATTCCATGGATTGCTGCTTGGATTTCGGTGTAATGTAAGCCACTCATGCTTCATCGCCTGTGACACTTTGGTTTAAAAAATCATCACCATCTTCAATGTTTGGTTTTGTGCACATCAGTCAACATTTTCAGTACCCAACGTGAGCACAACTTTTGATAATTTAAGCGTTTGGTGGCAACTTCATAGACAACACTTCTGGAAACTTAAAGAAATTCATCAGATAACAATGAAATCATAAAGTGTTCTGTTGTCTTTTACTTTTTCGTCAACTTTCTGAACCAAATCTCCAGTAATGACAGAAGATCACCCACTTCGTTCCTCATCGTGAACACTCCTACGGCCATTTTTAAAAGATATAGCCCATTTCCGTACAATTCCTTCACTCATAATGTTGTCTCCATACACTTAGCTAATCTGATGATGAATATCGGCCAATTTAATGCCTTTAACGCTAAGAAAACGAATCACAGCGCGTATTTCACAGTCAGCGGGATTCTCGACCAGCGGAGGCAGTTTAAATAGTGACAAACAAACGTAAACACGGTCAAATATTTCAGTAATGGTATCTGTGGCTTATTAACACATGTAGGTAGACATCGCACAAGCGTGAAAAGCCGCCGCAGCACTCACGGCGGTAGCAGAAGTTTAAAACGGTACATACTTGAAAAACACACCTTGTATTATTGACTTAATAAGTAAATATTTTTACTAGTAATTTTTATTTTTGTTTTCTGTTGCTAACTTAATTTCACAAGCTTCTAGTAATCTAATTTCATTTTTAAAATCATCATTTTGGATAAGGTTAAATTTTGATAATTCACATATGCTTTATACGATAACATATTTCCAAGTCTATGTTAAACTTTACGTAGCTATATTTTTATTTAACGCAATATTTATTGTAACTACCATCAGTATTCTTATCTATTCTAAATGTTTATTTACTTGCACAATTAACTTGCTCGAACTCAACACAGATGCTGTTGCTTATCGGCGCTGGAAGGCGCAAAGACCGATTTCTGACAAACACAATTAACTTGCTCGAACTCAAACAGATACCGATAGGCAACGTCATCTGTTTAAGTTCGAGTAAGTTAATTGTGGTTGTTGGAAATCAGTCTTCGCGCCTTCCCAATTAAATTAATTGTGCAACTAAATAAACATTTAGAATAGATAAAAATATTGATGGTAGTTACAATTTTAATTACAACTGTAACTAATTTTAACTATTTTGCCGCTGTATTTGCTTATTATATTACCCCTTGTGCGCCTGAAATAAACATTAGTCTTTAAAGTCTCCTTAAACTTGTTTTATGTACTTTACTAATTGTTCAATATTTATACTTTAGTCTTAACTCTAATTTTCACCCTCAGGTAAGTACATTCAGGCAGTTTGTCTGTCTCTGGTCAATATTCTGCTGTTTAAATCCTTTATAAGAGATGAACTAACATTCAAATTTCTTCTTCTTTAACCCATCATCTATACATGGTTTAAGACAGAATTCTATGATTTAATGGCAATGCCTACAGCTAGCTGGTATTTATAGTTTTTCGCGCTGAATAATTATTTTACTTAATCATATCCAGACAAATAGCAATTATTTTGAGTTGATAATCCTTGTGCAAGTGTAAGCCTTACCATAATTGTGCCTTTGTGAACACATAGGTTATTAAGTCGCTTAATTTGTATGGATCATTTAAAATTATTACATTAATATTTAATGTTACTTCGAACTTGTGTCTTTATGATTCAATTCTGCTATTGACTTAACAATGCGATTTAATATTTTTTCGCTGTATTAAAACAGAAAACAGCAGATAACTTTCAAGCCACTATGAAGAAAAAATTCGAATTATGTTTAGTTACGATTATGAATAGAAAATTGTCAAACCGAGCCAATAGAATCAATCCCAAAAATATTTGACAGAAACCCTATTTTTGAAGTACACTTGTATAAAAATAGGTTTCAAAATCAGATATCTTGTGTACTATAAATAAATAATGTTAAAGGCTTCTATATAACCCTGATAGTTAGGTCACCTTTAAGTGTAAAATTTTTCATCTAAAATTTAAATTACTTTCCGTTTTCCAATATTAAACTGCTAGGAATGCTAGAGCTCTAAAATAAGTAGTTCTTGCGTCTGCGAAATGAGAAAGGTTCGGTCACAAATACGTAGAATATATGGCAGATATTGCAGCAACTGGAATTTAGTTCACTTGAAAACTAGTGAAAAGTTGAATACAATTTATAATTATTCAAAGGATTTATAGTTTTAGAAATATTTAGGATCAATACAGCGAATGGAATACTTACTAATTTTCCTAATTGAAAATATTTTTGTTCGTGTTTTGCTTACTCAAAGATTTATATTTTAAACTATGTATAGTAGATATTTATTTTTTGCACTTTCTGGACTAAAACGCCACTTTTATTCACTTATTTCCGTGACTAAAGTGTCACTTTTAATCTCGGGGACTAAAATTTTACTTTAGTCCTAAGGGAGATAAAGTAAATTTAATCCCGCTCACCATGGCAATAACAAAAATTAACCAATCAAAATTACCTAGTGCCGAAAGCGTTTCTATGATGCTTCGCATATTAAATTCAATTAGCATTTGCCGTGAAGCATATATTAATAAATCGAATGAACTGTCAATGTCAAAGTCATGCAATTTTACTTTCTTCTGCCTCTTTTGATTTCAAATGTTTCGAAAATGCAAAAAATAATGTATATACCTCTGGACTAAAAATGCTTTTTAATTCTTGGGAGATTATTTCTCTCGCTGTCGCTCGAGAAATAAACTTTTTCTCTCGGGATTAAAAAAAGCACTTTAGTCCCTTAATATATAATATACTATCCTTGTGAAATAATTTTGTTCATAATTTAAGGTTTAAATCGTATTCATAAAAATTTGTAAACGGAACCATCGATTTTAGGAATCAAATAGAGACTACTTATCGAAAAACATGCAAGTAAAAATTTTTGTTTCGGGTTATAAAGATTCAATGTTAGAGGAGCAAAACATAAATGTTATTGCTGTATTCAAACGAATCATCGGTAATGGTAAATGGAAATACAGCTAGTATAAGTTTTCAATTAACTTTATTGATAAAATTTGAAGAAAGGTAATTGTTCGGCGAATATCTAAATAAATCAATTTTTTTCAAATATTGAAAATAAAACATTTAATTTAAAAAATTAAATAAAAGTTCTAATGCATCCATTCCCGATGCACGTTTCAGTGCGTCTGCGCCATGTTTCTTCACTCACTCGGTGTAAACCAGGGTGTTATCGAATTATCTCGACGAAAATTTATATGCGATGTGCAACTTTTCGACTATGTCAATTTCGGCGGTGTAATCTATTTTTTGCTGGTGTCTCCAAAAATAAAAATTTAATGGGTTTAAATGTGGTGACCGATAGGGTCAAGTAATTAGACCGCAACGGCTTATCCGCCTATGCGGAAGCAGTGCTAGGGCTGAGACTGTGGTAGCAGTTGTTTTCTGGCAGTACTATTTACGTTTCTCTTATCTATTTTGGATCTGGAAGAATCAAACTCATTAATTGTGATAAAGGCATTTGTTATTGCTATATTTTTTTAAATAAATCTAGAGCATCAGCTGCTATGGTCATTAGCTGTTCTTCTGTGTAGCGTAATGTACCGTGCTAGAATTGTCATATTGGGCCCGTATTAGTTGTCTTATGTTTTGAGAAAGAGCCCTGTTATCTTTAAGTAGAATAATAGCTTCCTAATTGCCTCGTATATATCATCTAGTATCAGGGGCGTAGTATTACTTATATCAGCTAGGGACCTTTGATCGTTATATGTTAGGCAATCTAACAGAATATATTCAACTGTTACTGGGACGTGACATACTTCGCATATTGGTTGTTGTTCACCTCTTAAAAGTTACTTTGATGTTAGATTTGTATGTCCTATCCTTAGTCTTACTAAAGCAACTTGCTCACTTCTATTCATGTGTTTCGGGCATTTATGTGGTAATATTTCCGCTTTAACTTTTAGTTAATTTACAGTTTGTGTTATTCTACATGTCCTTCAATCTTTCTTGCAGCTATGCCTTATTATATAATTTCAAATCGTCCGGTATAGTTTTAATATCGTTTTGGTAGTTCCGTTATGTTGCTGCTTGCCGACAGAACAGCAGTTTAGTTGCATTAAATCACATAACTAGAAACCCAAATGAAGTTAATAATTTTGCCTGTTTCCTAAAGTGATTGCAATGTAACCATTATCTTCGTCACTAGGGAGTCAGAAATTTAAAAGTTTTCTAAGGCTTGGAAAGAATTGTTAGAGTCCGTGCAAATGACGAAGCTGTTATAACTACTGACCTCGCAATAATTGACTTCCTGATATATTGCATAAAGTTCAGCTGTAAGTATGGCGGCTTTTGGATTAAGACTACAAGAATTGGTCTCCCTTGAATGGTAAATGCGCATCCGACTCCGTTTTCTGTTTTTGATCCATCTGTATAGATGAACTTTGATCCAGATAATTTTGATATCTCTTCGCAGTATTTGATTGATAGTAGTTGCTTACTAAAATCTCTTGAAAGCGAGGGATCTTTTAATAATATATTGCAATCTGATTTCAGCCAAGGTGCGAACTCTGGTATTTTGCAGTGGAAAACTGGTGGAGGTTCTTCACCTTTTAATAACCTATGTAACCTGAAAGCTACTGATTTGGTTATTGTAGGGCGGTTTTCATATAAAATGTGTACAATTTTACTTCCGCCGTTTTTTCGACATTCGAGGATTTATTGTAAAAATACTGGTTATACATTACGATTCAAAATATTGTCCATTATGGCCACTGCTTTCTCCCACCTTTCAGGCAGCGTACGAATCCTGCGCCGAAACTACTGCTCATCTTTTGAGGTGATCCACATGTCGATCCAATTTTTGATTTCGTCATAAGAACGTAAGCGCTGGTCAACCAGGCCGTGTGCCATTGATCGAAACAAATGATAGTCAGAGGGAGCAATGTCTGAAGAATACGGCGACCTGGGGTAGGACTTCCCATTTCAACCTTTCCAAATACGTTTTGACCGACTTTGCAATAGGGGTCGAGCATTGTCATGCTGTAAAATCACTTTATCGTGTATCTCGTTGTATTTCGGCCGTTTGCCTTCCAATACTCAGCTTAAGAGCTTAAGCGCATTAACTGCTTTCGATATAAATCGCCTGTAATTGTTTCAGGCGATTTTAGCAGCTCATAATACACTATGCCGAAGTGGTCCCAGCAAATACAGAGCATGACCTTTAAACTGTGAATATTCGGTTTGGACGTCCACGTGTAAACATGGCCAGGAAGTCCCCATAATCTTCTGCGCTTGGGGTTATCGTAATGAACCCACTTTTGTCCTTAGTCACAATGCCATGCAGAAATCCCTTCCGTCTTTGCCTTTCAAGCAGCTGTTCACAAGCAAACAAACGCCGTTCAACATCTCTCGGCTTCTTGTCGCGCAGCACCAAATTTTCTTGTTTCTGAATCATTCCCATGGCTTTCAGGCGTTTTAAAATAGCTTGTGAAATCACTCCCAATGATCTTGCTAATTTTCGTTGCGTTTGACATGAGTCTTCATTGAATAATTCCTCCAATTCTGCATCTTAGAAAACCTTGTCTCTTTCACCGCCATGCCGGTTTTGATGTCAAAATCACCATCCTTGAAGCATTGAAACCACTCACGACACGTTCTTTCACTAATAAGGGTGTCGACATAATTATTTGAGGGCATTCGATGAGCCTTAGCCGCAGATTTCTTCATATTGAAGCATAAAACTAAAACCTCCCACAAACGACGAGAATTTGGCTCGTAAACTGACACTTCAATCGAGATTAACTTTACGATGCGGCCACAAATTAACCAATGTTTCAATGGCGATATGTTGACAAATGACTAAGTTTGTTGTCCAACGTCAACATCTATTTATTTTCACCACCCCATACCGCTAAAGCCATCTATTGGAAAACAGGGGAAGCAGTTTAATGGTACATCTTTACACCAAATTGATTTTTATTAAATAGCAGTTCATGATTTGGGTGGTGTGGCTATGCCCACATTTTATTGCCATAGTTAAGGAGAAATTTATTTCTTCGATGAGAAAGTGGAAGTATAGAGGCTTCAATACTAATTAAAAAATTTGAACTGGTTCTAAAAGGTTCCGGGGCTAGCTTTAACGACTGGCCTGGACGCCATATAATATCTTCAATCTGGATGGTCTTGCTGATCCGTATGCAATACAACCGTTGTCGAGAGAATTGTGCTGTTGTATATTTGTACCAGTATCTCCGTGTGCGCTCCCTATGTTATCCCAAATAAACATTTTATTAAATTTATTTTTCTTTTGAGTTTATATCTTCGATATGTGAACCCCATGTTAACTTTGAGTCTTAGTTATTCTAAAAAAATGTATTTATATTCACTATTTTTATTTGATCATCTTTAATAAGTAGTTGTGGTTCTGGGTATTGTGTACGTAGGCGGCAAAATGCATTGCTTTGGTCTTGTTTGAGGACAACGTAAACCCTTTATTTTCTGCTGCTTGGACAATTAGATTGATAGTTTCTTGCATTATTAGTTGTATCTACATCGTTGATTCACCTGAAGTAAAGATTGTTAAGTCGTGTACATATAGACATTTTTTCATAGATCGATCGAGTCTCTTTACTATACTATTGACGGCAATTGTGAAAAGTAGAACACTTAAGGTGAACCCCTGGCGTACGCCATTTTCCTGGTTGTGTTTATTCGAATAGGTATTACCGATTCGTACTTTAAATGTTCGATTTGTACGGGAACCTTTTATAAACGCAAGCAAATTACCACACATAACCCATTCAAAGAGAGTTAAAGGTATTCCCCGCCTCCAAGTAGTGTGAAATGCCCTTTCTAGATCGAATAAACAGTAAATACATGTTTCCGTTGGCTAAAAATATTTTGAATGCGGTTCTCCAACTTTGATATATGGTCTATTGCTGATTTACCTTTCCTAAAATCCATTTAGGATTTGTCCAGTAAGTTATTAGGTTCCAAATACCACATAAGTCTTGTACTGGCCATTTTTTTAAGTATTCTACTTAAGCAACAGGTAAGAGATATTGGGCGGTAACTAAACGGATGTGACGGGTCGTTTCCAGGTTTGAGAATGGGGATTACAATAGCCTCTCGCTACTTTTCGGAAAATACTTGCTTCCGAAATGGTGTTATACATATCTAGAATCACTTTCTTCTGTGTATCTGGTAAGTTGAAACTGAAGTCATATTGTATCCGGTCTGGCCCTGGGGAAGTTTTCCCGCGCATTTTTAATGCTTCCTTCAATTACACAAGTTTGAATACAGTTTCGAAAGTTATCTCGCTTTGTCTCAAATTTTTGTTTACTTGGATTTTTTGAGTGCAGTTTTTGTTTCACTGGCGGCTTGAAGCTGATCAGCAAGAGCATTATCAATCTCATTATTTCCACTGATATATGTACCGTTAATGGACAATACAGGAGACAGAATAGAAAATAGTTTTCCCATAAAACTTCTTCTTTTTCTCCATAATTCCGCAGTCGGTGTATTCTGTTGTAACATAGTTTTGCCAAGTCTCCCTTTTGCATCCTGGAATCAGGTATCTAGTCCTTGCTCTAAGCTTCTTAAAGCTGAGTAAACTTATTTGATTGGAATTTCCTTTAAAAATGTTATTAATCTAATGCGCAATCGCGTATTTATTATTCCCCTCCTTGGAAATCTCCGTTTCATGGACTTCTTTCTCTCCCACCCATTTTACCAATCCTACATTATTCTATTCATTATCGAGAAATTTTGCTTCTTTTTTCTATTTTTTGCAGGAGAAGTAGAGCGTGTTATGACATAGACTGTCGCTTCATTTATTTTTTGACTAACGCTACAAAGGCAAGTATTTTGCGTTTTAATTTCTTATTATGGTCACTGTTTTTAGTTTTTTATTTCTACAAACTTTGATTTAATGCATCAATTTCACGCACTTTTCTTCTATTTTTATCTCTAAAAAACAGTATAATAAATTTTTATTTGTCAATTGTCATTGCGTAAGTAACATTTCAGGTTTGCATTTTAATTCAACATTTCGTTTCGTTTTGGAGGCATTGCTAGTTTGTTTACGTTAATTATGTTAGACATTGTTACAGCGCACGAGGAGCAAGATGTAAATGCAAGTAGATCCTTTTAATGCTTATGCGACTAATTTTGGTGCAGATAAGTCATTTTACCGTGGCCTTCGTTGGGCGGTTTTAAGTATGGTATTTGTATCGAAAGTAATCAATTTTATTTATATGAAAAAATTAATGCTTTTATTAATTTAATGTGGGAAATATGATGGAACGTATGGTGTACCCATTATTGCAATTGTAAAGGAATCCCATCGATTTTTATATTGATTTCATCGATGAAAAATCCGTATAGGTGGGTTCTTAGCAGGAATCGGTTTATTTATTTTCTGAAATGCGAAGTTCCGAGGAAGTAGGATTTAATTACAACCCGCACGGACGCCGGTATCGATTTCTGTTGAATGACTCAACTCCGACGTTAGCAGTCGACTGGTAATACAATATACCAACGCTACTCCATAGGTTTGCTAAATGTTAAAAGTCTAAATGGTTCCACCAAATCATCCTAAAGAAGTACGTACCAAATAAGATAGGTTCTCTAGAGCAAAAATCTTTAACTGAAGAACTATTCCCACCTTCGCATGCGTTCACGGCTAACCATTATTATTATTATTATTAAATCCACTTTCAATAACCACATTTCGTATATAAACCTTAAATTCTATTCAAAAACCAAATATGATATATTTATTAAAACTGCATGTAGTTCAATCAAAATATAGTGTTGCTAAAAGCTAGCGAGTGTAAAAAGTTTCAAATAATAACTTAAAAGCCAATTGAGTACAGGCCAATTAAATATTTGAATATAATTGAATACATCAGCCAATCTGCATGCGAGGCCTGAATACGTTTAACTAATCAAATTGCGAGTATAGAACGTAATTGTAAGCAAACATTTCATTAACTTTTATGCCACCCACTCTTAATGTTTTTAATAGAATATAATAATTTCAACGGTGGAAGGTATGCCAAAAGAATGTGGCAAAACGAGGTTATTTTATTTTTAGTAGCGAACACTCACAGGACACAACACTAAAACGTAGCTACAGATTTAGGACAGAGGATAATTAAATTCCGTTTCACTCAATATGAGAATAGAGTAGTTTTTAACCAAAGAAGCAACTATATTTTAATATCTGTTTAAATCACATCTGATAAAAGTCTAAAATAGAGGCGCCCCTGAATTTTAGCCTCTCATCTGACAATGATAAACAAATTAAGCTTGTCCAAGAGGAATTTAATAAACAAGACAGAGCTTTTAGCATATGTTAGTAAATCTACTACAAAGAACTGGATTGATCTCAACAGAACTGTTGGAAATCTACTAGTTGTCAACTAGTCGTACAGCGTATTTTCAATGCTTACCTTACATAACTGATCTGTGTAATTAAAATTCATTGTCGTTAGAGCTCCCTATTAAATACTTCAAAATTTTTACGTCTGATCTAGATATATAAATAATATTGAGGTATCTTTCTATTATATTGAAATATCTACCTCTCAATTAGTGCATTGCGTTATTTTCAAGACGCTTGGGCATAAAATATAAAATTAAAGATGTTTTTCTATTAATTACTTCCATTTAAACCCAAAGACGGACCAATATTGATGAAATTTACATTTCTAATACCCTTTAAATTTATTTCATCTCGATTTCTCGATCATTTCTAAAGTTTGAACATAAAACCCTCGAGAGAAGCGCATTCGAGATCAAATTAACTGTTCGGTCATCAGTCGATTATAAGCAAGCGAGGTAAACCGGATGTAGTCGTGAGCAATTACTCATTTGAAATAAAAGATGCAGCATAGGGCAAACGGAATATATTATGAAAATGAATTCAGCACACACCGATTTAAATAAAAATTGAACAATAAGATTCATAACTCTAGATTATAATTGGTTGATTGGCCAATCTGTAAAGAAATGCCGATTGTGCTAAATTTAAATCTATGCTACATGATTTTAATTTATCTAGATATGATATAAGTCAAATTTTCTTCATGTTTAAAGGCAAACTTCGCATAAACAAATACTGATAGCAGACTTGAGTTGATTTAAATAAAAGTTCGCTTAATATAAAGTAATATTTTAGAGAGCTTAATTTGATGGTATGAAACTGCAGAACTACAGCTGTGAATTTGGTTTCCTGCGTTGCATTACAAGACACCGAAATCATAATCTATCGAATTCCACTTCCTATAAAGTATTACTGTCAATTTTATCTTAAAAGTCCCCAAAGGCGCTGCACTTTCAAATATTGTAGACCAGATTAAACGTAACTTACTGGTAAGGTCACACGTTAAGACAATTTATACAATGCATCCCTGGATTGACTTCACTAGAGATACAATTGATCACAAATTTTTGAATCTCGTTTTGACGTTTTGGGATACCCCCCTGTTTGATCTGAAAAGTGCTCACGGATTTTGTAACACAAATTTTAAACATTAAGTTACAAACAATTTGTTCAAAGGATACGCAGTTTATTTACTATTCCATATTTATTCTATGACTGCATTGAGTTGGCTAAATATAGTGTTGTGTAATTTCAAAATTTATGGGTGCTAAATTTCCTCAGGGGCATCCCAAAGTTTCCAATACTTAAGAAAATAGATACTAACTTCAACTTGCAAAGGTAAATTGCAAATCTTCGGCAAGATCTCTTAGATTCTAATTCTAAAGCATTTGCAATAAATGTTTATTACCAATTCCAGTACCTACCAAAGAGTGATTCCCCCAAATTGAAGTTCTAGGAGACCTATAGGATTTTCTATATTACTACAACCTCATAGACAACTTTGTTTGAAGTGCGAACGAAGTCACAGGGAACGGTTGTTATATTTTTTCCCGTTGAAATTGGGTTAAGGTTGGTAATTAATAGTCGATATCAGAAGATTAACAAGAGACATGGTAATCAGCAAAGATTAAACCAAGCCCTTGACGTATCACTCTATCCAGTAGGTACCGTAACTGTTCGCGCCATGCAGAACCTTCGACAATAATATACATTTGTTTCAATTATTAAGTACCAAAGTTAAATTAAGTTTGCATTATACAAAACACATTTTATTTATTTTTAGTTATGTTGTAAAAAGAAACCATATTGATATTTAATGTCTTGCAAATAACTCAATTCGATTCTTAGTAATCACCTTGTATATAAATTTTAAGTTGTTCGTCACCTTAAATGCGCACATTTGATAGCGCAACAAGCAGTCGTTCTTTGACATTGCTAGTGGTAACACTACATGCAACACGTCTGTTCATAAATTGTATGCCCTCAAGCGGTGCCGTATTTGCACTACGTGCAATAATTACCAATAGATTTTGTTTTTAACAAACACATACATTACAGCAACATCCTTAATTTACCCATTTCTGTTCCTCACCTAAAAACGGTCCTTACAACACCGTTGCTACATCCGCAGAAGAAGCTTGAAGACATTGTTCAGGGTGAGTTAACATTTCAATTATTACTCAAATTAAATTAAATTTTAAAAAATCCAGCCTATGGACATACACCGTTTTATGTTCACTAATATCAAAGAGGCATTAGCGTCTCAAGATTTGTTTTGTAGAAATTTCCATAATCGCGCTATTTGTAAAATTTAATAATATTTAAAAGTTTACAACGGCGTGAACA
>JAHWXV010492297.1:0-12780 GCA_024586415.1 Phrixothrix hirtus | reverse complement strand
TATTTTCTATTTTAATTTATATTTTTAGAAATTTGAAATAAACGTTAATTTATTTTAATTTTCTAAATGTTAGAACTTTGTAATTATACATATTAATTTCCAGGGTCTAACAGTATCCCTATTATATGATCTTTGCAACTGATAACACAACCTTAGTGTAAACCTGATTTGAAACAATTTGTTATATTAGCAACCTTCATAATTTGTTCAATAATTTGACAATAAAGTTGACTGTAATCGTAATAAAATAAATTAATTAAATTTCGTAGGGAATTAGAGCCAGCTTTATTTTTATACGAAATAAAGGACCGGAAAATTTTATATGCCACCACACTATATATTTTATAAAACATTGATTATATTATTTGAGATTATAAAATAACTTACGTTCCGAGCAATAAAATTTCATCTATACACTAAACTGTGTTTAACATTTTTAATAAAGCAAGTAAGTAGGTTGAATCCACAAATTAAAGAAATCGCTCAAGATAAACGACGTCTGTAATTTGTACCAGGTTAGCCAAAGGTTCTCGCCAGTTTTAATTAGGCACGCTGCAAACTTAGTTATTTTTATCGCCTAAAATTGGGGCGTGTAAATGTTTTGCAAGTCTTAGTTTGACATGGCGTTCTTCCGTGATCTACTGTTTTAAAACTCTGCATATCAATTTCAACAACATTAAAGAAAGTTATGATTGGCACTAAATTCAAACATGCGGCTACTGTCTGCCTTACTTAGTAGACCAAACCTACTGGCTTTACTAAAATCGGTAATCAAAATTTAATATATAAATATAACTTTACATTATAACTCTAAAGATGAACCTTGTCTACTTCGAAACGTGTTTATATTTTAGGTAGAATAATATCAATTTGAGATGATCTGAAAATGTTTATAAAACAAATCAACTGCTATGATATCAACTATTCCGATTCCTTATTTGTGTCTAAAAATTAAAATTTCCTACGTTCCGAAGGAGTACCCCTTTTATTTTCTGTTACTTATATTTATCTTCAAATTATACATTAAAGTTTAGACTAACAAGTAATTTAAATAGCTTTAGTGAAAGATTTGGTAGATCTAAAGTTTATTGAAGTTCCGCGTTATATTTTTAATTTTTAAAAGAGTCCTTGTTACGGCACTGGAAGGCTAATGTTTTCGAAATGATTAATGTTTTACTCGATGTACAATTTTATTTGAATTCAGAGTCGTCCTTGTATCTTCTAAACTTGTTCTATTCGAAACCTGTCAATTAACCATGTATAGGACGGTATATCGAGCATTATGAAAGTCGTTACGGTGCAAGAACCATCAATTTTGGCACAAATTTTATCTTTGCTTCATTTTTTTTAAGAGTAAGGATTAGAATTTCATCTTAAAAATATCCTAATAACAATTGTTTTATTTTGTTACTTAGTAACGAAGCTAGTTGGGGATGCGTGGCTTCTAATTCCTTTTTCATGACCGAATACCTTGCAGATGTGCAGTGGTGTCGCACAGACAACCTGATATTTGGTCTTAGCGTCAGGATGCTCCCACCTTCGTAAGAACTATGACCGCAAATATTTCCTTTTGGTAAGCTCATGACCACCTTGTTCACCTAGTTTTGGGATTATGTCAGCCATTGCCATCGCTCTGACCGGTCTAGGTTTTGTTTAAAAATTTACTTAAATTCGCTTCTTCTTATATTGTACCTTTTAATGATTCGAATCAGACCATTGCGGACCAATGTAGACTAAAGTTACGGCTTTAGTTTAATTCAGTTAACTTATTTCTCAACATAATTGACTGACAGTTACTTAAACAGTATCTTAACTATTAATCGATAAACAATAGCGATGAAAAAAGACTTCCTTATATTTGGTAATAATTGAAAGATCAAATTTCATTCCTTTCAAAGTCAAACGAAAACCCAATTATATGATATTAATGCGAACAGTTCGTAATCGTTAACTACACGTTTACTTATAAAACCCGCTATTCAAAATGTAGGTATGCTTTGCTTAAAAGCTAGTTAGATTTTATTATTTAAAATTTGATACTCTTTTAATTACCAGCGGTTTCTTAAAGACTTTTTATAATTCTTAATTATTGTAAACAGCGTAATATAGCTTGAATAATTCTATATGTATAATGTTCAGGCAATCCAATTGTAGTGTAGCACATTTTAGTATTTTGATTTGCGTAAATCACATTTATCCCAAACGAGCTCGTTGCAGATAGTTGTATTTTATAAAGTCTCATCGTACATTTGGTTGACCTAATTACTTAGTACTTTATTTATTTACATCTACAACGTTAAGGATATAATTTATAACAACCTCTTGAATTATAAAATCTAATTAGCATTAAGTTTGTCATTATAATGCAGAGAAGTTTGAATGAACTAATATTTGTGTTTCACCATTTATTTATGCTAGTTACCTAAAGAAATATTTATTGTACAGTTTATCCACGAAACAAACATCATAGTTACCCTTGACCTGAAATTAACCTCTTGTATGTTATAAACATTCTAAGGGTAATTTTTGAACACAAGAAAATTTGCTAATTGGGATTTACTTCTTATTTTATGTTTGATAAACGGCATAAACCGCAATAAACCATTTGTTTCCTATTATCTAAAAATTTTATTTACTTTAGCATATATGCCATTTCTTACAAAGATATCCCGAGTGATTTTCGAAAAGTTTAGTTCAAGACTATACCTTTTTAACGTCATTTTAAGTGTATATCTCATATTTAAATTCATTTAGGCAGTCAAGCAATCGCTGTCTCAACTGTATATTGGGTTTTCGACACACACTGAGTCTTCGATCACTAACGATCTTAATTATTAACTGCGTTATATTTTCGTATATTTTAAAGCACGCCTGCCTTAGTTTTACATCACTGTCATCGTCTTGGATGTACTAAGAACTCAACGTTGACGGTAACATAAACAAGAACATCACATTACCGCTTTAGGAAGTGAGAGTATGTGGCGCCCTAAAAGCATCTTTTGTTTTGTAACAACGTCAATTGTTGCGTCCGGGGCAAATTTAGTCCAGCTTTGTGCATGCTCTATTTTTGACTACTATTTTCCCATATTTGCAATTTAGTCAAAAGGCATCAAACAGACTGGTTCTGATCTCACTATAGTTTAAAACTTCAATTTATTTTTTTGCTTGTGTTAACTTTATTTTAATATTACCTAACAAATTATTATGGTTACTTATTTAACAAATCAGATTTATACTTGCGATCGTGATCTTGTATCGTTCGTTAAAAAGATGTTTTATTAGAGAGACCAACTGTTCTGATTCTTTATTGTCTAAAAATAAACTACGCCTTTACAAAAGTTCATAGATTATTACCCTTAAGCCAAAAGTAAATACAAATTGCATTATTACAAAATTAACAAGAACAAATTATTGCAAATATATGGAATTATTACACTGCCCGGGCAGGGTACAATAAGCATTGAACGCCACCAAGTTTAACGGGTTGCAGCATCTTTCCACACAAATAGCCTGACGTTTAATAGCAAATAATCAGATTCCATTGGAATAATCAAACTTGGTGTGTCGGTATACAACTGCGTCGTTAAATATTCTCAACGCTCAACTTTTCGTTTATTCCTTCTTTTAACACTAGACAACCAATTAAGCGCGTAAATGCCAATTAATTTTGTCAGTTTGAGTTATAAAAAATAGGCAAATCATTTTGACAATAATTACAAAAATAATTAACGATAATTACACGTTTTACAAAAAGGTTTTATACCATACTGATATCTGTAAAAATAGCTTACCTTATATGCACGTGCTTATCGTCGGCAGTGGTCTTTGTAAATCAACGCATGCTCCTTGACTCCGTAGTACTTTGGAGGAGAGAGGTCGGCGGCTTCCATACTCCGCCTGCCACGAGGCACAGAAAGTTTAGTTTCAGTAGCCATGGAGCGATGGAACGTGGAGTAACTGCTGTTGAGCAGTTTTTTAAAAATAACGTTTCTATAATTTCCGTTCAACGTCTGTTCCGTCGATTTTTTGATGTGCCGATTGGTGGAGTGATCCCTGATCGAAACACGATACTCCCATGGGTTGCATCATTTTGCATAACTTCACTCGTTATGAAGTGATCATTGCCTGATCATTCTCGTACAGCTCGAACTCATGAAAATATTGTAAAAGTAACAAAAGAGGTTATTCGGAGTCCTCGGACCTTGATAAGACATTGCGCCCCCACTTTAAACCTGCTTCAACGTTTACTACAGCGCATTCTACACAATGGCTTCCATTTTCACCCCTACAAAATAATGGTTATCCAGAAGTCACTTGAAGATGATTTTGTTGTCTTTTTACTGATGAGTGATGAGGCACGGTTATGTGTACAAACAAAATTGCCGTTATTGGGCAGTAGCGAACCCGAGAAAGTTACATCAGCGACATCTCAAGAGTGTTAAGGTAACAGTTTGGTGCAGCGTTTTAAATACATGGATGATTGGACCTCATTTTTTCGAAGCGCGAGGGGCGTGTTCAACTTTCTGCTTCCGCAACTTCGAAGATTCCGGGTCAGCATGGAAGGAATGTGGTTCCAGCAAGATGGGGCCACAGCCCATACAGCAATAGTCACGATGGAAGTTGTCCGACAAATGTTTCCAAACCATGTAATCTCACGTTTGGTGACGTTTCTTGGCCTTCATGGCCACTTGCTTTCTCAGCTTGCGGTTACTTTTTCTGGGGTTACCTCAAATTGAAAGCCCATATTAAAAACCTCGTACTCTAGATGAATTTAAACTTTCCATTAGTGAAGAAATCACAGTTGTGCCACAAGAAATGTTGAGATAAACAATGTTGAACTTTGAAGAGAAGCTCTGTATGTGCGTTCAATAAAATGGAAGTCATCTTCCGTACGTCATCTTTCATTATTAAAATTAAGTTAAATAAATTCACCTATTATTTTCGTGGAACTAAATTTTTAATTTTGAAAATTAAGCAGTCTTTTGAAATCCATGCGTTCTTTTTACGCCACCTTGTACTAACAATTTTTTCTAGTTTTACTTGGGAAGTAGCATTTAAGGTTCCTTTTCAATAAATATAAGTTAAGCCTTTTGGCAAATTAACTCTTCTTCAGTTTTCTGCTGTATTACTAGTTAAATTAATTTATAAATAAAAATGTATAATATTTTATAAAGTAATTGTGACTATCTACAGAACTGCAATACAAGATACCTATAACATCAAATATACGTACATTTGTGTTATTTTTCTGTAACATTTTTTAAAATTCAATTCTACTGAAATTGTGATGTATGATAGACATATATCAACTTAAATGGATACGTTGCGTCGTAAAGATATTAATCAAGGAAATATTTTAAATTTTAGAACAATTTTCAATATTATTTTAACGACGTTTTACTCTATTGCATTCCATGCGACTGCGCTAAATTAAGGATTTGATCGGAGCTCTAAGGAATTAAGGACGTGTTCAGAAAGAGAGTAAGGGAGAAGCCGTTCCGCCTCCTTGGTCCCTTTCTAATTACTATCCATTAAGGCAATTAACTCTGAACTTGGCAGTTTAGCTATCAAATTCTAACTTGTCCAACCGTTAACATGAAATTACGCAAATTTATAAGCGTGTCATTTTAAATGTACTACAGGGTATAGAATTTATTCTAGAACATTATGTTAAAATCACTGAGTAATTGTCGCCGATCAACTCAGGAAGGACTAATAGAATGCTAATAACATCGTGCATTAAGGGTACGGTTACAACTCGGTAAACATACGGAAAACTGTAACGAGTTTTAAACAAAGCTGTTGGACACGTGGCATCCACGTGACATTGCAAATTACTGTAACTCTACTGATTAGCTATACGGCAACAAAAGAAAGCCGCATTGACGTTGATATGTGTAGCTACCAATTTATTAACGGGACTAATATTTGCTGGAACACCGCGTGTCACCCACACAACATGTCGAGCCTAATAGTGAGTGCCATTAACTTGCACTTGCGAAACCAGTTATTATGGAAATTGACTTTATTTTCTGAAATTTTGATTCCTTATTATATTTTTGACTATTTACTGCGAAGTCATTAAAAATTTAGCTTTTAAACATTTTAAAGAGTATTACGTAATTTAATTGACGTAAAATGATGACGCAAAATTTTGATTTTTAAATTTGTTCTTAGATATTTTATGTTAATTTCACGGAAGTCGCTTTAGAAAGTTAATTGATAATCAATAAAGCTTATTGCAATACCTTCTTATATAAATTCCAATTGTTTACAATTTAAGTTAATTGAATAAAAATTAGTTATTTTCAGTGTTGAAATTGAAAAATACCAAGGTAATTATCGGTAGTTTCGGTAACTTCTGTAGTTGCAGAATACACTATAATCTGGACAAATAGATAAAATATTCTCATTTTGCTTTGTCACTGTTTATCTAGCACTTATATGCTACACTTATGTCTCATATTAACGCATACAAAAAGCTTAAGATACTCATATTATCGAGTCGAATAACATTCATAAACTTTATAATGAAAAATTCTTTAAAATGTGGGGTGATATAAGTAAGTAAAATGGATAAGAGAACACCCTTCGAATACGGATGAATAAGGGAAGCTATGAAGGAAGACCCACCCCTGGCATTCTTGATTATCCTCATTCTTGAACTGTAAACGTCGGCCATGCTGCAGCTCAGGGCAAACTCAAAATACATTAATTGTCAATTTGTTGTCATTCTTTGCTCAAGCTAATAGCAGCTGAAGCTGTCCTAAATTGACAAAATCTAATAAAAAACTTTTAGCGAAATCGTCAGGTAATGTGATTTTGTGCTTGTGTTGGAAAATTGGAAAGAGTTTGTGGTACTCATAAAAGTAGCATTTGTATTATCCCCCTTTTGAACATTTTCCAATCAAATATTTAACATGATAAAATTCTAAATGGTATAACAATGAACATCATTACGCCTGTGTTTGTTAGTAGAAATTAATACTAGGAATGTCATTAAAAAATGGTTTTCTAAAATTTCGTTTAGATTGCCTTAAAAATAGAGTAAACGGTGAACGTTAAATACTCCCAAGTGTGATGAATATTTGAACAGAAACGAGTAATAAATATTATGTGTACATAGTGAATGATATCAACCTTGATTATAAGTTAGTGCCAGAAAAGGCTTTTACTGAAAACAAATATGTAATTTGTTATAAATCAAAGATAACATCTATAAAGTAAAATTACTAACACAAAGTGGCATTATTCGTTTTTTAGTCGATTAATTCTCCGTGTTTTAGGCGAAGGGTCGTAAACACGTCGTTGGCTATCGATATATCACACACATGGATACTCGTTCAAATTGAATATCACTACAAAGCCTTATGATATCCATTTGTATGGTCAATTTTAAATGCATTTTCAAAGCAAACAATAGTATTTATTTTGTAATAGACCGAGATCCTCCATTAGACGCTTTATTCCACTCATAACTGGCATTTGCCGATGATTGCATTATAAATATAATAATACGAGGAGCAATTTTATAAAGTGAAAAATCATAAAATAACGGAAAATTTATATCCAGCTATAAAATAATAGAAATTCTCGGCTTCCATCACAAACCAAGTCAAAATTAATTAAAGTATCTTAATTACTGGCAGTAATTGAGTCGGCCTCGTCTTGCGACAACACGCGCAGCTTTGACGACAAAGCTTGCCATAAAATAATTAAATATCAAAATGAAGACAAATTTAATATTGGCTCGTCTGCAAGGCCTCAGGGTGTGCACAGCTGACTTTATGGTAGAGCACGACACGAACTCGCGACAGCTAAACAGAAATAAATTGAAATTAAAGCATCTGTACCACTCTCTAACAGAACTAATCCGCTGTAAATTAAGTTAAAACAACTCATTTTACTTAATTTCGTATTTGTCTGAAACGTAAGATTAATTGAAATTCCTCTAACTCTATCTGCTTACCGATAATTGATTGACCTAAAATAACTAATTATTACTTTTTATCGTAGGTACTTAATACAAAAGTTAATTATTAAAATTTAATATTAAAAACCATTTGTATAATCAATTCGTTGTTTTTCCAAAGGTAACCTTTGTGGTTATAAATAATTTGTTATTACATATTTACAAATATATAAAACTACTATAGATCATTTTCCATTATACGAGGCGTGTTTTTAAAGTAAAGTGCGTTTTGAAGTTGAAACATTGAGATTGAGTCTAGCATGTTTTAAATATCTTCCCCGCATCAGACATACCTCGCTATGTTAACGAACGTTTTTCCATTGTAGAATCAGTTGTTTCCTAATGCATTTTGAATTTATTATTGAAGAAATAACAATGACATTTGTGAAAAAACTTTGGCGTTATTGGAAAATAGTTTGTCTGAACACTATATGACTGCCGTTAAATTTATATAATCAACATAAGAATAATACTAATTGAGTTAAAATAAATTTAGAAATTGTTAATCTTGGAATTTACACATTTAAATAAAGCGTCGACATAGCCGACGTCTACTGGTGTAGCGGTTATCATGTTGGCTTCTGCACCCCTGGGCGCGGTAAATTTTTCAGCGGATAAATATTTAAAAAACATACCTTCTTATCGGATAAGAAAGCAAAATCATAGGTCCCGTGTCAATGTGATGTTTGGCACGTTAAAAATCCCTACTGGCGGTGGAACTCCTCCAGATTCGGCAAAATTCTAGTAGGCATGGCGAAATGACTATAGCAGTTCTAGTCCAAGAGCTCCAAGGGAAATTCCGCATCCTGAACCATCAACCACAAAAATCAAACAAAACGTCCACATACGAAATCGTTTCATAATTTTAAGGAAAACGGACAGGGGAAATTTTAGGAATATTTAAAACGTCAGGTTCATTTAGCTGACAAAGAAATCTCAAGCTAAAGGGATGTAAATGTTTTTTTACTTCCTCCTTTTCAATATATTAGAAGGCATTCTCTTCGTAATGTTGGAAGGAAATGAAATATCTTACCTCAAAGTTAGTGGTTTAGGCTATTATTTTTTGTACCATTTCGCTTATTGATTCTCTCTAACATTTTTGTACTGTGCTTTTCAGTCTGTCAGATCAAGTTTGCTGTCCTTAGCTCTTTACGCAAATCCGAACTTTGAATATAAAAAGGAGCGTTAGTTATTAATCTGAGCAACTTAGTTTGAGCCCGTAAGTCTGGTTTTTGTGAATTCCTGAATCCGCACTTCCTCCCCATAAGTTAGAGCCGGGATTAAGACAAATTTCATGATTTTATTCTTGGTTTCTAATCTTAATTTGTTTTTATGTCCTATGACGTTGTAAATTCTAAAGATAGACTTTTTTACTATATCAGCTTTTCTTTTTGCATATTATAGAAATTTCAAACTGGTGTACAGAAAAATTCCCAAATAAATGCCCTTCGTGTTAATTTTGTGTTTGCCTAATGTTGATGACTTGCCTTTTCTTTTTGTAAAGCAAATCACCTGTGTCTTTTGGAAGCTTAACTTAATTTTCCATCTCTTGCAGTATGTTTCAAGTCTTTCTTTCGGCTTTTACTAGTCTTGAACTTGCATTCGATATTCTGTAGTTTGAGGACAATACTGTCACGTAATCAGCAAATTGAATGGTATTAATCCTTTTCCAGCCGTTAAATTTGGGAATCTCATAAACAAAAATGTTAAATAAAATAGGGGAAAGGGGCGGTCCTTACCTAAGACCCTTTTTGCTTTCTTAGATTCTGAAAAGTCCCAGACGATCTTCACTGTAAACACTCTCTCTTTCAAAAACGAACTGGTTAATCTGATCAAATCTATAGAAAGTTTGAGGAGGGCCATCTTAAGGATTATGGCATCTATCCTAACCTTATATGCTTTTTCAATATCAAATAGTGATACATAGGCCTGGTGTTTTTTGTTTCTTGCTTTGATTAGTAAAGGACAGGTTAACTGAAACTTTTTTAGGAAACCGAATTGTGTATTCTATATCTTATTTGAGTTTTCAAGGACTAATTACGGCCTATCATTGGCAAAATGTTGTTAGTTTTGACAGATCAATCAGTAAACGATAGGTCTTCTGTTTGCCGGATTAATTGTATCTTTATGCCTTTATGGTATTGTTATTACAAGAGGCTCTTTACGCGCGTTAGGGTAGTAGCCCGTACGGAAAATAGCATTCATAATGTTGGTGATATCTATAAAGCCTGTTCGGGAAATAGTTTCAAGGTTCTGGTAGGTATGTCGTTAACTCCTGGGGCTTTATTGCTTTTGAGACTTTTAATTTATTTTAGTTTTAATTTCTTCCAAAATTACTTGCGGGGGATGTTATACTGATGTTATTGATGGATCTACGCCTTCAACTAACTTTGTTGGATCCTTAGTAGCCTATTGCGTTGTTAGAGAATTGTACCTCCAAATGTCGGCCTAAAACCTCAGCTTTTTCGGAACGCTTAAAGAAAATTTTGTCATTGTACTTATATTACAGGAGAATTTGGTTCGGTTTTTTTTCTTAACAATTTCAGCAGATTCCACATTTTATTGTCCTTATTGAGACCTATTTCTTCCAACATTGTTTCCAAGCTTTTTTGTTTTCTAATTTTAATTAAGTTGCAAGTTCCTTTTGTAATTTAACAAAATGAGCTTTATGAACGAGATTTTTGGAATTCGCCCAAATCTGTTTGGCACTGTTCTTTTGCTAGATTTTCAACTTATATTCGTTCGTAATCCTCTTTCTCAATTCTATTGCGGAATACCGTTTGCTGACTCTCAAGCAAACTCTTTTGTATTGTGGATGTGAGATTTCCAACCGCTTTATCAATTTCGATGTGATTACTGAAAGTATTTATTTTTTAAGTGTATATGCCAATTTATTTTGATGTGTGTAGGTTTAACATGCGCAGAGGATGTAATTTTCAAAGTAACCAGAAAATAGTTTAATTGTAAACAGTGTATTGTTTACAAAAAACATTCCATGCGATTTTGTTTGTTATGAAATAGCTATTACATCAGCGCGCACACGTGGCGGGATTGATGTTGCGTTCATGGGCCCCTCTATTTTTAAGTGTCTGTTATTGCAGCCACATTTAAAAAGCACGTTTCCGTTGATGTTTGCAATTCTGCTCTCCCAAAATGTTTGGTATTTAGATCTCCGCATATAATTATAAACATGTTATATTGGAAACTTTTGAGGCCTAACTGTAGAATTTTGTTTTTGGAAGAATTATATACCGAAAAGATATTACAAGTTAGACAACTGATTTGGATTGGAAATACGAAATTTTCTACTAATGTTGAATTTCTTTCAAATAATACCGGAATAGCTATAGCACTAATTTATTCAAGAATAAGAACCGCTACACTGCCTCCTCGATTATTAATGCGGTCCTTCCGCCAAATATTATACCTACTCATCCAAAAATGATCACCCGCTTTCAGATACGTTACAGAGATCATAAGCACCGAGATTTCTCGATTCTGGAGGAATAGCTTCAGTTTGTTAGCTTTGTATATAACGCTGTTAGCGTTTCATGTATTGAATTTAGTGTTATAGGGTGTATTATCCATGAATTAATGATTTTAAAAGTTGACGTAACATATCTGATAAAAGGTTTTTAATAGTTAGGGTTACTTTACCTTCAAGTTCCAGTTTTGTACAGGGATTTTATAAAGCAATATATGGGCTCCTAACTTTATCTGCGTAAGAGATATCTGGAGAAGCTTCAGCTTTGCCGTATCTGTCTTCTTTTTCTTGTGTGTTTCTTTCCTTAATCCTCTTCGGGTTAGACGGACAGATTCTAGCATTGACTCAGATTTAAATTGCTGCCTATGATAGACTAGTGCCATAGCTGCAGTAGTAATGAAAAGAACTAAAACATGGTCACAAGTTTTAGGCGAGGGTAAACAATCTATTCAAGCATTACTTATCTATGCTAAACATTGAAAATTGACGGAAATATATGAATTTCATAACTTGCTCATTGGATACAAATGTGCCAATCTTAACGTATTTTAAATAAAGTGCAACATATGCTAGTTCAAAGTAAACAAATGTAATTGGTTAAACAAACCGATGAAATAAATTGTCATGGCATCGCAAAAAACTATAAAAGTGTCTTTCTGCTGTTCCCTACTGGGTCCCCACTTTAAAGTATTATTGTTCGAAGAACTTTCAACAACAAGTTTCTGGCTAAGCCAACAGCTAACCAAGTGCCAGCTGTGGCGAATAAGATCATTTAGCAAGTAAAAAAATTCTGCTTTCAATCGTAGCGTGTACTGTACACTACACACTAGTCATGCTTCCAATCAACCGATAACTGGTCAGTTGGTTTCAACATTTCGAGATAAACAATCTGAAATGAACATCTTTTACGTAACGCAAATTTTAAAAAGTTAACTACCGTAACTCGAAAATTACACTTAATGTCCCATATTGAATAGCTTTAACTTGATATAACTAATTGATTAACAATTTTTTAAAGTAAAACAGGATTTCACCTCACCTAGAAATAAAATACAACTTGAATTCCTTATTAATTAATTCTAACAACGTTAGAAATTAATTTTATTAATTTTGAATTTGATATATAAGTAAGTATATATATATATACTTATTAATAAAAAATTTTATCAATTACTGCATGAAACAGAATTTGGGTATAATGTATTTTATCCAGGCAGGAAATATGTCAAAAATTTTAAGTATTTTCATGAAGCGATATTTAATTATATATATATATATATATATATATATATATATATATATATATATATATATATATATATAT
>JAHWXV010492265.1:0-16335 GCA_024586415.1 Phrixothrix hirtus | reverse complement strand
ATTAAACCATTTTTTAAAATAACATCAAAATGAGACTATTTAGGGATAGGGAAGTTAACACAAACTACCCCTAATTTTAAGTGTAGAATGTAATAAAATTTTATAAATATAGGCTGCTATTTAAAAATAATAAGGATTTTGCGAGTTTTTGAAAATAAAGTTTGGCATTTTTCTTTCGAATACCCTGTATAAATCTGTAAAATTTCAATTAGGGTATTTGGTGTATCATGGTTCGGAAAATAAGTACATAAACTTTTGTTTACTTAAGTAATTGCACGTATTAAAAATTTGGCTTCTTGTGGAATACTGCAGAATCTTATTTTTATAAATAAATTGAAATATTTCAAAAACACGAAATGATAGAGAAAATTTTTTTAAACAAAGTCGCCTTAGAATTAGCTCAGAAATACACATCAATAATAAAAATTACTATGTTCCATTTGAAATATGGAAGTTCATGTTCATTTCCAGTATAACTGGAAATAGCTGAAATCTGAAAATATTTTATATCGATTCCGCCTGACCTAAAACCCCTATGTGGAAAGTCTTAAATTTCAACTCTTATTAATTGTCCATATCCTTTCAACGAAATCTCGTCGTGGGATACCCTGTATACGCATACAATGTTTCCACAGGCCTTTGAAGAATGAACGTTTATGAATACACTTTTTCGATTAATGTTTAAGTAATAGATGTCATTACTAAATTT
Organism: Phrixothrix hirtus; assembly: GCA_024586415.1. NCBI lineage: Eukaryota > Metazoa > Arthropoda > Insecta > Coleoptera > Phengodidae > Phrixothrix > Phrixothrix hirtus. Next base: position 15,626 of record JAHWXV010492265.1, on the reverse strand, counting down.
CATATTTAATCGCTTGTTATTTTTACAATCCCAAGAACGTATGCTAGAAAACCGTTGAGAAAAATGTCACTGATTTACAAATAACAGTAATCGAGTTTCTACCGGTTGCTCCATAGAACTTTAGTTTATTATGCTATTTGGTAGAAGTAAAATAACTTGAGCTCTGATTGTTTTTTTGTTTGTTGTTTTTTTTTGATCAAAATTTCGGGATGCGGAAATTCCTTTGGCCCTTTTGGACTAGAACAATCATATAATCATTTCGCTATGCCTACTAAAATTTTGCCGAATCTGGAGGAGTACCATCGCCAGTAGGGATTCATAACATACCAATCATCACACTGATACGAGACCTATGATTTTACTTCCTTAGCCGAGAAGAAAGAAAACATATTCTTAAATTTGTCTCCGCTGGAAGATTTACCGATCTCGATCGGGTTTAAATCCACGTCCGTTGGATATAAAGACAAACATGTTAACCACTACACCAATCAGGGGTAACACTCTGGCAACTTACAAGTTAGCAATACGCTTGGCTAAGCGTGCAATTATGAACGTGTTTCATGATCAAAATGTCTCTGTTGGGAGTATCAATAGAGGAATAGAATAGCGAAGTGGAGTGAAGCACTACATATTCTATAAGTTTTAAAAAGTGCAAGACCAAAGCCATTAGCTAATATGCTAATAAACAAACTAGTTGTATCTACAATATTGGGATATCATTAAGTAAATTATTAAGAAAGTTTCCTACATTTTATAGGACTGTTCGAGGAGAAATTCAAAATAAAAACTTGCAATAATGTTAAGGACGTAAATGCCCAAAATATTTACAAGTAATTAGTAAAAATTCCCGATTCTCCGTGTGGATTACACCGAAATCAACAATATAGTGATAAAATGATACTTGACGATGAGCAGAATTTCACCCTTCTTCATTCGGAATGAAATTGTTTTTAGATAGGTAACAAATAAAATTGCTAAATAAGGCAAAATTGAAGAATAACATGTTGACTCGAGTGTTCAAACATAACGCAAGGTATGCGAAGGGAGAAGCTTAATTACCAACATATACCTCAAAGATGTTTACCAAAGTTATTGAATTTCGTAAATGTTATCAAGTTAACCATTAGATATTGTCTTGGCCAGATTTCATTTCTTCCGGCTATACAAGAATCAGTGAAAATTGGTTAGAAGTTAACAGTACAATATTCGTACCAAAAGGCGACAATACATCAAATGTACCACAAGCGCGATTGATTGAGGATTTTTTAGCATTGCTGTTAGGAAAGTCTAAGTTAACGGGCGGAGATTTAAAATTAAATAAATTTAAAGCGTAAAGTAGAGTAGAAAATCTACGATATCGATGTACTATTAGCGATTCTATATTATGCTGTAGTACAGACATATTAAGTAAAATATTGATATAATTACGATTTAAATAAATTCCATCCTTATTGTAATCCATAACCATGACATTTTTCTCAAAACTTCCATAATAATAGAGCCACTATAGACTAAGTATATCAAAAATGTATACGAATGAAAAGTAATAGCAACCAAAACATAACATTTATCTATTTGTGCGTTGAAATGATCACATTATGAAACCCACTTGCGTTTTATAATGCCCTTCCTTTTAACACGGAATACATTATTTTAAAGGGTTGTTAACATAATAATTGGCCTCTACGAGGCTGGTTTTCTAAACTTGAACTCGTGTGATAGAAACATGTTTTATAAAACTTGTTTTTTAATATACTATTTTTAAACGAGAAAATAAATATAACTTCAAATATACACATGTTTGAAACATTTTCATAAAAACATGATAAAAATGAATCGGTAGTCAAATTACATTCGTGAAATATATATTGGTTAATACATTTAATTTCTTTAGTGAGCAATTTTTGATTTATCCTTTAGTTAACATTGTTTTTTCTAGTTTCGTAATTGAAACATTTGTTATAACTTAAAGTAATTTAACAAGGAGGCAAGACTTCCTTTAAGGAAGACAGCCTCGAGACTACTACAGAAATAACAATAGCATGTTCAGAATAAGGATGTGTTGTATCTATTATACTCATTCGCTGCTTATTAACAGATGAGTTCGATGGACAGATGAGTTCGACGGTAGCCGGATATTAGGTTAGTAATATCGCAACCTCATTGCTAGCGAATTTGTTAAAGGAGGTAAGTGCTTCGAAGTTATTTCAAATAAACTATAAAACCAAAACAACAAAATAGTTTACCAAATGTTCTTTGCTTCTATAGTTGTTTTAATTTTAATTCATGAATGAGTATCACTCTATTTCTGTATAGAATTCAACATTCCAGTTTTAATATTATCTAAGTACTTTACTGTATACTTACGATACATAAATATTTTATTGTATCTTTCTAACTAAAATAACATCAAGGCAACCAAAGATAAAATTGTTTACGAATTTTAATATAAAGTTTATCTGGTGCTAACTGTATTATTTCTATAAGTGTATCAAAATTTTTTAACATTTTATAGATTAAAATAATGGAAAATGGTGAATCTCGTAATGTTTACACCGTGTAGAGTAATTTTTCCAACATAAAAATATCGCTATAAAGGACACTAACTCGTTTAATGAGGATAATATAAAAGTGAAACAATATAAAACGTAGTTGTAAATTTCACAAATCATAAAGCAAAGAAAATTTAAAAATTTGATTTTTAATACTTTTTTTTTCAAAAAGTAAGCAATTAGTTTTGTGAAGGATAATTACATTAAGCATTCTTGAATTGTTGCAAAAAAATGCAATATCTTGTTATAGTGATTACATTTTATTTAAATGTACGAAACTATATAATTATAACTACGAGAAATAATTTAAAAGAAAATTAATCACGACAAATTAAATATACAGGGTGTTTTACAATTTTACGGTAGGTACATGAAAGGCATGTATACAGAAATATGCGCAATGAGGCATACTTTTGAGACTGTTGCCTATAATCTGTTCGGGTATTTTATTACAAGCTACTTGAATTTGCTCCTAATAACGTCTATGGTCGCTGAAGCGTTAGGTAAGTTGTTAAGTCTCCTGCTATCATACTTTATACGTATTCGATGGGTGGTGGTCGACTAAGCAGACAACTGTGCATTAGCTTCATTTAGGTAGTCTAGTCTGTAGAGCCACCTGAGAGTGAACGTTCTCTTTGTAACACAATGACGGGTTCTAGAGATCGCAGAAAAGGTAATGCAACAAGTTTCAAAATGTTATTGACATTTAGCGTACATGTTCCCACGTATAAAAACTAGTGGAGACACGCGCATAATACATTACTCCTGATACCGTCAACATGCCAAGCAGCAGTACGAAAACGTTGTGTCAATGGTAAGTATCAAAAACGTCGGTAATACTGCAACCCAAATCTACAAATGCGTTTATATTATCAGCTCTTCCTGTTATTTTTATATGAGGGTTTATATAAGTTACCATTGCTTGTCATTTCGCATATAAATATTAAATTAAGTCCTTAGTAGGGTAAGGATAGGCTTATTTAATCATCTAGCATTTAAATATCAAAGAATAAACAAGTCAGTACATTAAATTAAATCAATTCATCTCGTATAGTGATTTATAATAGCCTTTTCTGAAATTGTATTAAAAATGGTATCAAATATATCCGCGCTAAAAGAATAAAAACCTAGATAGGGAAGTTATTCGTTTGTAAAGTTTTTTAAATAAACAAATATTCATTTAGAAAACATCCAGTTTTATTACACAAGCTAACTTTGTTGAAAAATATGCAATAACATACGTTATTTTGAAGGCTAATCCTAGTAAGGAAAATAACGGAGGAATTCGAGCAAGGAAATCTTGAATGATACAGTATTTAAATTCTTTTAAAAAGGCATTTGGGTCGCTGTAGTTATGACTCACATATAACAAATACATGCCGAACCGTGTGACAAAAACGTCGCCGTCTGGGCAATTAAACCTTCGATCCAGTGAGAAAGGAAAAATGAGGAGGAGTCGACTTTAAGTAAAAATGAGAAATGAAAAGTTAATTAGTGTACCTTCTCGGGAGTGCCTTCTTTATTTTAGCAACCTTTTGAATTAGGTCTATCGAACAATTCAAGTATCTTTTCCTGGATATGAGTTGCCGAGGTTAAACCTTAAAGTTATTGGGATGCAATCATTGCTACAGTTGAAAGCATATATGTTCTATGTATGATTCACACCCCAATTGGAGGCATCAAAAAAATTGGACGAAGAGGGACACACACCGTTTATAAAACTTGTGTCAATTTCATTTTTCTCTTATTGCCATGTGACCATCGAATTGTTAGACGCTTTTAATAACACCAGCCTCCGTAACCATAATGCATCAGTCAAGGGAACCTTTTTCCGAATTAAAATGTGCGAAACAACTAGACTACAGAATAGTTCTAAAATATAGTTAGTTTAATTTGTTAATGTAAACTTAATTTAGTAAATTATTATCCTTTAATAATATTTGTTGAAGGATTAGTAATCTATAAATTGTTATAACTTATTCAGTAATCCATCACACAAAGCGCTTTGATATATTAAAAATTTACGTTTTATTATATTGTTGTTAACGTAAATGTCCGCATATTTTTTGTAAATATCAGTGATCGCTCGTGGGTAGCCTCATTTGTATGTTAAAAGTGCGGAACCTTCTCCTTAACTAATATACCTATATATTTAGATTAAAACCATTTAATTAGGATTTTTATATTAATTGATGGATGTTGCTTATTTACCTGTATTTCGTGTTGTGAGATGCTAAATTCATTTTATAAATGTTTACAGTGCAATAATTTCCTTAATTTATGAGTTACCGATTTAATGCAAAAGCATTGGTGCTCGACCTAATAGTTTACTTAAACAATTATAACAACCATTCGTTTCGAACTAAATTTTAAATTATTCAAGCTTGCATTCACCTTATGTAAGATTACCAACACTCCTTTATATTCATTTATTGGAAATGGAGCACATGCTTAAATTTTACTGAAGTAAATCATACGTTTTGATTAAGCACGTAAACGCGGTTAAATCATTAATAATTGTTCTTCGATATACAGGGTGTACCATTTTTGGTACCCTCTGTTAATAACCAATATTAAATCCTGAATAGAGCATATTACCTAGGGGCCTTTCCCCCATTTGAATAGTGAATTGCGACACTTTAGTAAACTGAAGAAGTCAAAATAATTAGTACTTGTCGTATATTGTGCTTTCTTTGAGCTTCAACTATATCCCGCATCTGCATTACCGTAGGGGTTTACGTCTGCACACTGAGGTAGGTCTCAAACGCCTTGATATGAAGGGTGTTTTACGTAAATTATGCTTGTTCTGCAGTATTAGACTAGAGAACAGTGGCGTCCACAATTCCCGATTTTGACGTAATCCTACAGTGTTCGGCCTTGAAAGTACCACGTCTCGCTCCACTGTAGCTTTCGCGGTCGTCGTTGAATACTTGTTAAGTCGTCGCATGCTTTATTTTCTATTGAGCTTGTGACAATATATGAAAGGCATACTTATTTATAAACCTACAGCTACTAGCTGATCGCGTTCTGCCCACCTAGTGATGTTAAATCAAGCTTCTACAACAGAAATTTGAAGGCAGTCTTGATTTCCAGTTGGGGTTCCTGGTCGTGCAGAACCATGCTGATGCCTATTTTTCCTATTGGCAAACCATTTTACACAATATCTTTGCATTTTTGTACGATTTCACTCAACGCAGTTTACAATATCACGAAAATGGGAGTCCAGCTTCCTTATTCCGACAATACTCCGATTTTCAAAATTACTTAGCTAGCGGAATTTATTACCGCGACGTAATGGTGGCATTGCAAAGAACCAAAAATAATTCAGACAAATTAGAATAGCCTCTAAATTTCGCCGTTAACCTTAGATTAACGAACTGCCATTACACGTTGCATTTTTTTTTGGAACTGGGTATAGTAACAATAGAAAATATAAATTTTATTAATATGGACTTTGAATATATTGTTAAACTCTGCACTATAATGTCACCTTTTTGTGGGATCGATGGTTACAGCAGAGGGAATATTTTTCAAAGATTTCTAAAACTAAGGTGGCAGAAAGTAGTTATATTCAGATTAATCAACGGTATCCCATCAGTTTTGCCTCCAAAATATGGTAAGCTCTGAAATAGGAAACGAACGTTTGATAATCTCTAAAACATTCGGATTTCTATACTCGTTGTCCTAGGATTCGAAGTATAGTTAGCAAGAAAATGAACCTTTCATAAAAGTCTATTCTATTTAATTGATAAGTTTACAGCGTATAATTTCGGAAATATTGGGTCAGTGTAAATAAAATGTCCTCTTGACGTTAGCAATAGTGACCAACGCTCTCAGAGTAGAATGGAATTACTCAGCGGATTCGCGCACTTAGCGTTACAAAACCACTATAAAGAGATCTGGTCTTTGTGAAAGACCAGACCAAGACTTAGAATTGTGCGCATACAGTGCTGTCAAAGTAAACAAGTAGAAAGCTGACTTCTAAGACAACTGCCGTAGTAGTCGCTGGAAACATTAACAAGGCGTTCAGAGAGAATGCGGTGACGCACAATTCGTATATTGTTGGTTTGCTAAATTTCGTAGCCGAGATACCAAGCACATAGCCATCGACCTTCAGCAACATGTTTTTGAAATTAACTGCCAAAAATGCCTCTTATACAGCACATCGCTAGGTATGGTGAAACAGTTGGAATACCTGAGTGCAATAATTCAACATTTCTAAACAAGGCAAAGCGTATTGAAATTAGTCAGACCTTCATGAAATATAACATATGGTAGTTTGTACCACAAGTTGTTCATCAAAGCTTCTGCCAAGTGGGTAAACTCAATGCGAAATGGCATTGAGTGAAACTACATCAGATGCATTGAAAACTGATTGAGAGGCAACAGGCACGATCATCTCAGGCTCAATGCAGCGTAATACTGGTGATGGTAATTTTTGAGAACAATCATATTAGCAATGAAGCACCTTTTTAACTAAACCGCTCCCTTAATAAGCAGAAATGTTGGGTTTTAGGATTCAAAAACCTTCGTGTAATTGAGAAAAAACCTTTGAACCCTGAACGTCTGACGGTTTGATGCTGCTTTTTATCGTGAAGTGCGGTTGGATCGTACCTTCTTGAAAATGACGCTGGAAGAGCTATTGACCTACATTGGAAAATATAGGCATAAACAAGATCCATTTTTAACAAGATAGGGTAACATGCCACAAGTAAAGAAGTTCTCGGGTTATTTAATTTCGCATAATGGTGACATCAATTAACCTATATAAGACCCCTAGAGTGCTTGCTTTACAGCTACACAGAAGGTCTACCGTAATAATTCACAAACAATTCTCGAGCACAAATCCAACACTGAAGCCACTAATTTGAACGGCTTCGTGAACAGACTCACCTACCTATTGACTACCTGTTAAGTCATGCAACAGCTCTGTTCACGAAGCCGTTAAAAGCTGTTCCAGAGCTGTTAAAGGCTGTTCCAAAGCCGTATCTCCTTACAAACTTCATGATAAAATGAGTTGTTATTGTACCCGAGGGTATGAAGGAATTAAAAAGAAGACACTGGCTAACAAAAACGACGGGAGTTCTACAAAACTGAAAAAGGCATCGTAATTAGACAGATGTACAAAGAAAAGCTGATTGAGAAGCAGCGTTTAATTAAACAGCTGATGGAGCTAGTAGTTAACAAAAAAGCTGAATTACAGCGGGAAACTAATGTAAAATTAATAAGTCTTTTGTAGTTTAATAGCCAATAGTAAATTTTGTCAATTTAAAATATTGTTGTTTAATTTGTCCATATCTGACTCCCTGATACATTATCAGAAAAATCTCCATATGAAACATATGTAATATATGTCCACTATAGACTTAACTATCCAGCGATGCACTCCCTGACCGTGTTTGACTATTAAATTTCAATTTAAATACATGGAGTGTCCAAGATCCTATTCAATGTTAATATCGAACATTTCTTAATTTAAAACAAATGTCTGTACATGTTTCACAAAAACTAGGTTTGGATATCAGCCTTGAAAAGCGCCGCCATCTTCGGGACCTCGACGAGTTTACCTTGCCACCTTGCCTTATCGGTATTCTAATAATGATTTATACTTCAACTTAGCATTCGTCTTATCTCCCCTAATCAGCTTAGGTTGTATTTTTTTTCAGAGTGGTACTACTGGCGCCTTTTTGATTATTTATCAGAGCGGAACTACTACCGCCTCAGGAAAGACATTGACCGCTCTACAGCTGCTTGCTCCCTAGGCGAGGCTAGCCCCTGATTGGCTAACCGCTCCCAGGCGGGGCTGGCCCCTGATTGGCTGATCGTTCCCCATGCGTAGCTTCAACCTGGAAGGGCGGGGATAAAAGGAGTGGTGGTAGGGGGCATCCATACCACCGCCATGACTACTTTAATTAGAAACCTATTTGACTATTGTAATCGTAGTTTGAGTTTCAATGACGCATACCAATAGTAATATTAATATATATTATTCAAAACAAATGTCCGAAAACGCTAACGACAAATTATTAATTTTAACCAATACTTTGAGTTTGAATTGTTTTGTACCCACAACTTTAACAATAAATCCTCTTATTTCTTTGAAACTCAATAGAAACTGCATAACTATTTGTACAGAAATTAGATACGAGTATTATTTATTACGATGCTCGTTATGTGGGTTTATTACGAATAAATTATGTGTAAGTCAATTATATTAAGAGTTTTAATCTAGACTTGAAATGGAAAGAAAAGATTCGCAGACTTCCAATTTAGTGTTGACGTATGAAATAAAATTATTTCGTGAACATAAACAACTAATTCTATTCATGGAAGAGCTTTAAATATAACAAATACGTATTTGGTAGTATATACTTATTCAAACACATCAAATTATAAATTCAAAAGTAAAATCAAAGGAAGCAGGCCATTAAATACAGGGTGTCTTAAAAACTGTAGATACTTTATGACCTGTAGAGCACAATTTTCTTATAATTGTTATTCAAAAACAATTTTTAAATTTTGAAAATTTAACTGATATAATTTGCTTTAAATATAACCCTGTTAATTAAATAAACGGAATTATGAATTGAACGATAATAAAAATAAACTACCGTAACTACTTAGAATAACACTAATATTTATTTTGGACGGCTTATGGTAATTTAACCTACAAAAGTTCCTTGGCCTTGTTTACCTTCTTTGAAATAACAAAATAATTTTATTAATTCATTGCTTTTCACTGCTGCTTGTTACCAAAACTATTTCTTAAACACGTAAATTGTTTTATCTTAAATGTCAGACAAAATGAATACAATTAGTTTTATTTTAAAATTTGTAGCATGTTCAATGGAGATATTCTAAAACAAAATTACCGATTCTTTTTACTTGGGCCAGTAACATCATTTCCTAAAAATTATTATTGTAAACAAAACGAACGACTGTAAAATACATTGTTATTTATTTATTTTGGTTTGCTAAAATTATTTTTAAATTTTTCACTTACCCGTTAGATTAAAAAGTACTCTTCTAAAATATGCCTGGTAAAGTAACAAATACTTTTAACTTTATTTTCTGAATTCATAATTTTTAGAAATAAATCTATGTTCAAGATATACTGAGGAGTAATACACGTCAAAGGAAACGATATTACTATTCAGCATAATGCGGACAAGGGCACCAGGGTTGGACTTAATGCTATAGCTCTTAATATTTCAAAAAATTCATAAGCAAATTTCGTTCTACAGGTAATTAGGTATCCACAGTTTTCGCGATTTGGGACACCCTGTGTAAAACAAAACATCTGTATTTACTTTCATTATTCATAATTTGTATTTTCTGAAAATAGTTTCAAAATAGTTTTGATAAACTACTGCGAGGTTTCCTCTAAATGGTAATGGTAACCTTAACTCGCCATATATTGTATCGTAGCTCAGACAGAAACTTCCGTTATTATTATTATATTTATATTTATATTTTTAGAATATCTTTTGTTACACCTTGTATATTAAGGATATGCAATTCTATTTTTATTTTAAAATTTTAATGAATTCTTATTGTAATTCAAGGATATATATTATATTTTATTAAATCAATTTATGTTTTCTTTTCATTTTTAAGAACGATAATAATAAATATTATTTAATGCACAACGTTTAAATATTTTAATAATTCAAAGTCACGTGCTGCAGATCAAACATAACAGACCCGACCATCAAAGGAGAAGTAAGGCAAAGTTTCGGCATCGTAAAGCCAGTCTTAACATGGTATTTGAGGCTGCTGGTCGCTCTTCTATTTTACTATTGAAATTTTATATTAGATATTTGATTTTCCATTTACATTTACAATTATTATGTACATTCGATACATATTTATATTTAATAAAATGAAGAAGTAGCTAGCGACCTCAAAGCACTGACACTTTGTTTTCTTTAATAATATGGGCAAAATTCTGAAATTAACTAATGTATTTATTTTATAGGTAAGTAACAGGAAGTCTCTGAGAGGAAGTTTGATTACAGAGAGAGCATTCGGATGAGGTCATAATAATTATTGCTAAGTAATTAAAAACAAACACTTCCAGATGAGTTTCTTTATTCAATTTAATTCTATTTTGTATGTTGCGGTTAAATTATACGTTGACAGCGACCTTGACCTATAAGTTATATTTGCACCGATAGCCTTATTTAATATCTTCGAACAAACCTTGTCTTTAAATTGCTATGGTATGAAATTATTTACAAGGTGTAATTGTTAATGAATTTGGGAACGGCATTTGTTACCGATTACACTGGAAGTTGATATCTCCATCTGTTAACTTTTTGACTGACCTCGGCTTGCTCTTCATGTGACCCCGAAATATATAAGAGACTAATTATTTCGATTTTAAGAAAGGATTTGTCTAAATTGTTATTTTATTAAAATTACTTTAGGCTTTGAAATTTTTAATATTTTAATAATTATCGAAACCACCATAACTTTCCTTTAGTTTGGGTAAAATTTGCTACAGATTAGAGTATTAATTCAGGAACTGTACTGAATTTTATTATATCATCGCGTGCTTCACTCGTACAGCCAATTTTAATTGACAGTGTTTGCAAGCTTCGCTTTTGACATGGTATAAAACCGATGCTTCTTAATTAGTTACATTTGAATAGATTACTTTTCAGTTTTCTTTCTAGTGAATTCAAATTCAACAGAAAACATTTATCACCTTTATTTCATCATCATCTACAACAAATGTGCATCCGACAGCTAATTAGTGTTCCCCCCATACATCGGTTTCCAGAAGGTGGACGCCTCCAAATTGTTTGATTTGTATCCATTCGAGTAACGTATATTTTATTGTCATATTAGTCAACAAATGACAAACATTCTCTTAATTGTACTTAACTTGTACCATTCTGAATACTGTAGTACTGTAATAACTAATTTATTATTGTTATTTTGGCTTCTTAATTTTTGATACAACAAATTAGAATAACTTCGCATCGTAATTGTTAACCGATTATTAACAGCTATCCTCGAATATCAGCCTGCAACTTACTCACTCTGTTAATTACCTATAGTAATTATTGAAGATCCAAAGCGCCCAATGCATTGCATTTTGAATTCTGGTTATTTAAGCTCATGATTTACTACCCACCTGAAATTGAGGTGTTGGAATGCCTTATTAGTGAACGTTAATCAACGAAGGTAAGATTGCATACTGCATCTTATCTTCCATAAGTAACTACAGTTGCTTCCCCATATAAACGTATGTTATATTTGGGGACGACTTGTAATAAGCGTTACAATTGACGCCCAATGTTAATTTTGTTAATTGCCAACTTATATTAGTGTTACAAGACTGACATAAAGTTCAAGCAACTTTAAAGATCAAATAATACTTATATTTTTTTAGTTACTATAATTAAAACAGCTGATGATTATAAATGATCGTTGAACTGGGGAAAATTAAAAACACAAGCAAACAGACATGGTTATAACATACGATAGGCAATTCGATCCTTCATAAACAAATAAAAGCAGGGTTTGTGACTTCAATTACGAATAGCCAGATTCGTATTCGTATCAAATTTTTAAGCGAAAATTTACAAAATAAAATTTTTACAAATATGTATTAAATGATACCCCGAGCACTTGTGTTATTTAAAATTCACTTTCTGGATCATTTTATTTTTCCAAACAATATTATTGTTTCGGTTTATATTAAGATTAACATTAACATAAAAAGTCGACGTAAACACCAGATACCTACTACAAAATCCCCCAATTTCAAAGTTATACACAGTAACTTATTCTTGCCATGTAAAAGTTAGATTTTGCGGTAGAGTTAATCTATTCTTAATGAAGTCTTCAACACCTGCACAGATACAAACTTTGAATCGCCCAAGAATTACAGCTTTAGATTTGATGCCAGACGCTGAACATAACTTTATTAATAAATAATTTTTAAGATACAAACTTTTCAAACACGTTTACGTGAGTAATCGCCTTTATAAAAGTTGTTACCGTATTCTGTAAGAGTAAAATTCATAACAGCCTTGATTATGATATATCATAGATGAATAATGCAAAGAATAGATTTGAGATAAAAAATTGCAACTAGGCGGGATATTTATGTTTAATAAATCTATGAGGGTAACAATAAATTATTAGCACAACCAATTATTTCAAATCCCGAGATCGCACAGTTTTTATCTAACGTAAACAATTTGACAACAGATTATTTTTGAATAATAAACGTCATTTTCTATTCACTTCGGTCTTAATAATGTTCTTAATTAGTTTTGTTTCTTTTGAAAAATTAAGTTTTTCACATTTATTTTTTGACTTTAATTTTGTAAGATGTGACATGACAAAAATGATTTATTGTTTATTGTTATTGTATGTCCATAATATATAAAATTAAGAGAATTGTGTAATAAATGTAATTGAAACGATTTTGCTTTTCTCAAAGGTCATTCTTTGAATGGTTTCATGTTATATGTTATACCTACCTTACAATTTAAAGGATACCCATCAATACTGTAGTTATACAAGGAAGATAAATTATCAACTGTATAAAACACGTAATAAGCTCTTAGTTTTCAATAAAATCTAAAACTGTGTAAATCAGTTCTTTGGATACAGGTGACTATTGTTCAAAAAGTTTAAAACAATGTCGTTTGTTCAAAAATAACAGGTGACATAATGTTATCAAACTCATAATGTTTATGTAACTAATTTATTCAGTTCTAGTTGCACATCTACATAGAAGGTATGAAAACTGTAATGACAGTTTGTTTAAATTAAACGGTTATACGTTTATATTTACAGAACATGCTTCATTAATGTTTACAGCTATAACAGCCGCTTGGAAAATAATTTGAATAAATTATAATTCCTCCCACTTCAGCAGCTTAAAGTTTGCAAAGTGTTATTCTATGCAAATCGCTAAAAAGTATAAAATGTCTCACAGTGGAACATAAACGACAATAATATTTTATTAAATAGCTACCTAATTTAATAAAAAGGTGAACTATGGCAACGAACAAAATAAATCGTTAGAATAATTTTTATCTTTTATCTAACACAAACTTGGTTAGTCTGGAAAAATGGAAAATTAAGCAGGTTGTAAGAAATAAAAGATACATTTGTGTAATCTAAATCAATGAATAAAGCAACAATGTCTCGATTAAACTTTATCATGTGAAATGAAACATTTCGAGTTGTTTGATGTGTGTTAAACGTTCTCGTGTAATTCGTGAATTATGAAGTTGAAGCTTAAATAATCTTTACTATTAAGGCAATTAAACGTTTAAGGGATATTTTCATCATTTCTACTATATTGTCAAAAATATTCTTCTGAAAATAAAGTGCTATTAAAAAGACATTAAAACTAAGATTACCAGTCAATGCAAATAACTAAAAGCATCAAGCATTTAGTATTTGTTAGAGGTACTTCTTATGCTCAAACTATGCCATGAGAACGTGTTGCTTTATGAAATCAAATATTTCAATATGCCTAATTCAAATCGGAACTCTATTTCTATCAAGCTACCAAGCATCAATTCTAAGGATTAGTTCCAACCCTTCAAACCGCGTATCTATAGATAAGGGAAAGTACGAATTTATTATACTTGAATTGTTAGAAAACAATTTAAATTTGATCAAAATCTAAGAGGAACACCAGCTCGCGAGATTTGCATGCAAGCCGGGCGTATTTAATATCACTTTAAGTAAATTAATGCTTCAGACGGCAAAATTGAAACTAATATGATAGATCGATATTTTGATACATTGACATTATAAAATAAATTCTGATTGAGAGCATAATCAATCAATTAAGCAATTTTACTTTGTGTATTGCGACTCATTATCCATTTAACCATTTATCCCTTATTGGTGAACATTTTTCAATGTTAGAAAAAGTAATAACATTGTTGGCATTTCAGATATTTGATTCTAAAGTAATTCTTTATTAATTATATTATCACATTTAAAATCTAATTTATAACTTAACTTGTTACATTGTAAGACGAAAATTAATTAGTTAACTTCTTTCGCTTTAATTTTCCATTACAAATTGTCAATTTCTAGGTATTACGGCTGAGCGCAACCTAATACTTCCACCGTTGAGTTTATTTCAAATTTTAGTGCGATTCAATTTCTAGGTATTATTTTCGGTTACTTTAATTTTTATGTACTTAATGTTAATTAAATCTTTTGCCATTTTCTTGGTGTTATTTATTAATTTTCTTGCAATTCTTTGATTTTTATTAGAAGAATTTTATGGAATTAGTTTTGGTTTATGTATTGCGAAAACAGTTTCAAAGAAATTCAACTATTTTAGTAAAGAACTTTTGTCAATTTTAACTTAATAAGTTGTCAGTGCATACCTAATGGATTAGTTTAGCAAATATTCAGTTTTTTCTTAAAGTTTTTAGTCACTATTTTTTTATTTATGGTTCACACCCTTATCATACAAACAAATGTTTGTACCGTTATAATTTTAGCTTTTGATGGTAATTTAATTAGAAAAACCTTTTTAGAAATGTGTTTCATCAAAATTAATAGTAACACTATGAACTTTAGGACTGACATAGATAATTTGAGTACAATTTATAGTTTTTTGTTAACGTAGTTCATTAATTAGTTTGTATCAAACAACTTTTCTGTAATTTTAATGTGATACATTTAAATTTCTTAGTTTTCAAAATTTATATAGTTTGCCGATTGAAATTTGTTTTTAGTTAGTCTATTAAATTTCATGTCATTTTTGACTTTTAAATAGATTATGTTTTAAAATTCTATTAAATGATTTAGTTCCTTATTATTACCGAATATGTATAGAAGTAAGTAGTTTTGTTATTTCATTTAAAGTTGTTGGTTGTTAATTATGTTTTCAGTTACTCTGAAGAAGCAATTAATAATAATTGCGAAATATAGGTAGTTTTATAAATAAATATTAGTGATTTCCTGTTACCAATTCCTTGAATATTTTATTAATTGATATTTATGTTAAATGATTGAAAATATTTATAAGTATTATATATACATATATATATATATATATATATATATATATATATA